>ML807479.1:196245-221899 GCA_009831015.1 Picea engelmannii | reverse complement strand
AGAATTTTGTTTATTGTAGTTTAATTTTACTTTAGTTTTTATTTTAAACTTTATTTTAGTTTAGTTTTTAAGTACATTTTAGGTTTTAGTTTGATTTTATTTTTTAATTTAAATTGTTTAGTTTAGATTATTTTGTATAGTTTATATTTTTTATTTTAATATAGTTTAGTTTTAATCTTATTTAAATTTTAGTTGGATCATATTGATTTTAGTTTTATTTTCTTAGTTTGATTATTTAGATTTGATTTGAAAAATCTTCAAAAAAATCATGATTAATCTAAAAATATTTTAGTGTTTGGATTGTAGATGGGATATAGAGGATTTGAAGCCTAAATATTTGGATTGAAGAGATTTGAAGCCAAAGATCAAGGAAGACAAACTAACTCAAAAGGCTTATAAAAGGAGCATGAATGAAATACTTGAAGAAGGGGAGAGATTTTGGAAGAATTTTGACACAGAGACTGTGTTTTCATTGTAACCCAATGGGCTATCATTTTATGTAAATTTTTGAATCAGAGAGATTCATTGGATTCATGAATATTTTTCAAGTCTTCATTATGTGTAAAGTATTTATACATAATTGAGATCAAACGTTGAAAGGATTTCAATCATGACCCTTTTATGTGTTTTCATATATATATATATATATATATATATATATATATATATATATATATATATATATATATATATATATATATATATATTCGATAGGTTGCTAATAAGATTTAATTGAATGTTTTATACTTAATTTATGTTTATGCTCAGTATATGGCATTTATTTTATTGTTGGATTCATTCACTTATGCTCAACAGATCATCCTTCCTTGTCTTAGATTGACAGTGACTTCCTTACTCACTGACCGTGTTTGGGATTTATTGTTTTCCTCATCTTCATCTATCTTCCACTTATCAATTATTGTGTTTTGTTCTATAAGACTCCATGCCCAATGGATTAAACCTTTGATCTCTAAAGTTTACAATATTTAATCTCAGTCCATTGTCATTTATCCATAATTTTGTTCATCATTCTCTTTAATACCATCCTAAATATGGCACCTATAATTTTATGTCCAAGTTGTTGTTCAGTGACAGTGGACAACCAACAATTTTAATATGATCCTTGAGGGAGACCCCTTTGGCTGAAAGGGCCAACTTGCATTTAAAATATTGGTTTAAAAATGGTCTTAGCATGTTCTTAATAGTCGGGAACATCTCAATATAAAACAAGGGTAATTTTTTCTCATTCCTTCATTCGATAGTTCACGAGACTTAATCAACTCATGCCTTCATCTGAAAGGTCCTTACCTCACTTTGTTGCTATTGCGATTTCAGGACCTAATCCACCTGAATTGGGATACCCACAAAGTTGTTTTCTTGGTTCGTATCTTTTAGGGATTTTTCTTTTCAGTGGTGTGCTCTCTGTGAGTAGAGGACTTAGGTGGGTGTGCTACTAGGCACATTGAATCTTTGATTTAAAGTGGCTAAGAACCCACCGCATCAATCACAGAGAGTTCAAGGTATTCCTTCTGAAGAGGTTCCTATAAATTATCTGCCTCCTCCTCAGAGGTGTCGACTTGATCCAACTGACACTTTTGTGCCAGTTAGTCCGGTTGACTTAATAGAAATTGAGGATGCAAAGATAAACTCTTATGCACCGGAGGTTACTGATATATCAGACCTTAAAGTTGAAGGTTTCATTCGTCTGTTTAACCCTATGTCAACTAGACCTAACAGTCTAGTTATTTTCTGAATTTCGGCTCCTGGGTCAGACTACGTTGATAGTCACCCTCTCTAGTGGGATGTAATGGAAGGCACTTTATAAGTGTCTGGGTCGGGAGTATTGGAAACCCATACGTCAACAATTGTATCCAGGGGAATCCTTCCTCTTGGTATCTCTAACCAAACAACCAATTTGGTTCAATCCAAAATAGTTGCATCTATTAGTGACTCTACGTCGTTGATTTGTGGGTCCACTCAATCTATGAGGATCACTTCTTCATTGTTACCTTTAGTATCTAATGCTTTTACGTTTGGAATTTCATTGTTTGGCATGCAAAACATGTCAGTTGGATCTCAACCGACTCCCCAAGTTTCTAGTGTTGGTGTCGGGAGTTCTTCGACTCCCTTCCAAGCTTTTCCATGGGGTGGAGGGCATATCTATCGATCAAACCACTTGCTTGGGAGCATGTTTTTTCCATCCTCGGTTCCTAATCCTTCTATGGGATGGGTCCCTTCCCTAAGTGGTGGATTTCAATATGTCGACATGTTATCTACATCCAACCCCTTCACATTCTTTGGTGGGATATGGATCAATCCTTTTCCCTCATCGAAGGTTCCACTAGGGGAAATCATTTCCAATCATCTTGGAACCCCTCATTTGGATTTGTTCCAACATAGGGGGCACCGAATGGAAGTCAATATTTTCAACTTGATAACTAGTTTGGAGGGGGATTCAGGGATTTCAACCTTCTTACCAAAACATGGCTTTCAATTGAATTATTTCTGGGAACTTGGTGCCAGTAACAATCCAGGCAATTCGTTTCCTTATTCCAAACAACTCAGGGGTACCCCCTCCAAAAATTGGAAAATGATGCAACAACCAAGGCTCCCCTTCCTGGAAACTCTTAATTTTACAGATCTTTCAGAGTTGATGAATTACCTCACGTGTCATGATCCTAATTGGCAACTGGTCCCAACCAAACTTCCTTTGGATATTCCCAAATTCGAAGGCAAAGTTGGTGAATATCCCTATGATCATGTCACGACTTCCCACCTGTGGTGTTTGTTTAAATCACTGAATGACGATTCTATTAATTTATGCCTCTTTCATTGTACTCTCACTAAAGTCACTGCTAAATGGTATATTGAATTGAAGGGGGTAGCCTATTGCACGTTTCATGACTTTGCGTTAGTCTTTCTCTATCAATTTCAACTCCCAGTTTGTTATGATGTTGGCATTGATATGTTATCACCTTTTCAACAAAATAAGGCCACTCATGTATCTGACCATATTTAGGAGTAGCGAAGGAGAAAAAGAATGATTAAGGTATCTATCCTCTGGAGTTCCGCTTGGAGTGGTTTTTGAAGTCCTTGTTGCCTTATATCTCCAAGGACATTTCCACTTCGAGAGTAACTATGGAGGAAGAAGCTATCTTCAGGGCCCAACAACTAGATCTGATTTACTCTCAGTCTGGGATCCTTTATGAGATCATTCCAGATGCATCGAGGTGAAATACTAACCCTTCCAAACCGAGTCCTGGACCTCATGCCGATGGATTTTGGGTTCCGTTCAAAATTTTCCCACAGACTTGATCTCAAATCAAATGAAACAACTCTCGATCCAAGCTTATGCATCCGATCTAGTTTGGGCATTGACTTCCCCCTCCCAAACGTCATATGTACATAGTGTGTAATTGACGAACCCAAAAGGTGCCAAGCAACCTGGTGGGGAGAAGGGTAAGGATAAAAAGGGAGGGGGAAATAATGATAAGAATGTCAATAAACTAGAATCTAGTCGTGGTGGGGGAAAGAAGGAAAATAGGAAGGTTAAGTTTCCTTGTAATCTTTGGAAGGAACATCACCTCACTCAAGAATGCCCGAAGAAGGAAGAAGCCCAAAGATTGTTGGCACAACAACAAATTTTCACGTCGACTAATTCGTTTCCTCATAGAGAAAATATGGCTTTATGATCTAATGCTGGGAGTCAGTAGGGGGGTAACCAGGGTACTCCTCCACCCGACGAAACATCATCAAATGTCTATATGATGAGTTTGGATGCTTATCTACAGATTCGAGTGCATAATTACGATAAACCCGAGTCTGGGTCCAAGAGTAAGGAATAGCTTGATCTGCAAGGGCCTGTTTATATCGAGAAGCCTTTTGCGAGTGATGTTATGCATCGCATACTAAAGGGTGTGTTCAAGAGGGCGTCACATAATCCAAATTCTAGGGCTACTCAAAATTATTCCATCGTGGAAGATTTGGCCCAATCGCATTGTGCAATTTCTGCTCTTGAGGTACTGCAAAGTCGTTGGACGAAACAAAGTGCATTGATTTCTACTATTGGGGCTATGGATGCTTCTAGCACACAAATCATCACGTTTGACCCTTATAATGTCAAACATCACCTCCCTTATCATGTTTGTTTTTACATTCAAGTGGTGTATGCAACGAAGAACATTTTTAGGACGACGATCAACGAGGGAGCATCAATGTGTGTGATATCGCTTTTTGGTTGGAAATCTATCTGCTCTCCAGAGCTCACTGTGTCTCCTACTTCTCTGATCAGATTTGATGGTCATTCTTTTTGGTCCCATAGGATACTTTCCTCCTTCCCCATAAAGTTGGGAGGAAAAACTGTGTACATTGAAGTGGAGGTAGTCGACGTTCCGCTCGACTACAACATTTTGTTGGGTCACAGTTGGACTTATGTTATGACCGTTGTCGTATCTTCGATCTTCAGAGTTATTTGTTTCACTCATGAAGGAAAACTCATGATGATTGACCAATTATATTTTAGTCATTCAGATTTAACGTGCATGGTCGGTATCTAATGTCCCTATGATAGATGATTCCCAAGCGGTGATCGAAGGCATTAGAGTTAGGATGTATTCTTCATTGATCAGAAGTTTTAATATCCCAACACTAAGCTCATATATTCGCTCCACTCTAGCTAGCTCAAGCTCACCATTTTCACCGGTTCCCGTATCCCAAGTACAACATTTTTGAATGAGGTACTTTGAGGATCCTTGGATTCTACCGTCCCTGTCTGATTCGATAGAAGGGATTAAGCATGCATGAATGGAGAAATTGTTGTCTACATATGAAATTGCTTATCAGGCCATTCAAAGGGCCACTACAAACTCAGATCCAACTCCTCTTTAGACAAAGGAGGTTTATGATCTTCTGACACCCATTTGGAAAATTAACTCTTCTCATTCTCATGATTGTATCGAAACAATACTGCCCTTTGATGAGGCTGTTCTAGGGGAAATGACGGGTCTAGAGAGGCCTTGGGATGATTTACATCATCGATATTATTTTCTTCCGGAGATGGATCGCATTGAAATATGAGAGCTCCATGTCCACATGAACGACAATGTTGATAGGACCGTGAACCCTTCAGTAAAACATGGTGTTAATGTTGAAGGAAACATGTGCAATATCTTCGAGATGATACCTATGAACATATCAAATGATCCCAACGTTGTGGAAAATGTGCTCATTGGTACAAATTGTTTGCATGAGGAGATCCATGACTATGCTACCTTGTTTAAGGAGTTTCACGACGTTTTCGCTTGGTCGTATGAGGAGATGTCGGGTATAGACCCTTGGATTGTCAAACATGAAATAAAGACTTATCCTAATGCTAAGTCTGCTTGACAGAAGTTGAGACTGGACAACCCTAAGAAGGAAACTTCCATAAAGGCTAAGGTAGGGAAGCTCCTCAAAGTGGGATTCATCTATTTAGTTTTGCTTTCTAAATGGGTGTCAAACCTCTTTTCAATTGACAAAAAGCAAGGAACCATCCGTGTATGTAAGGATTTGAGAAATTTGAACAAGGCTTGTCTAAAGGAAAACTTCCCGACATATTTTATTGATCAAATTATCGATGAGTCTACAAACAACAAGATCTTATGCTTTATGGATGGGTTCTCTGGCTACAATCAAATGCAAATTAAACCCAAGGATCAAAATAAAACCACATTTATTTGTCATTGAGAAACTTTTGCATATTGGAAAATTCCTTTCGGTCTAAAAAATGTTGGGACAACATTCCGACATGCCATGACCTTTGCCTTCCACATCATGAAACACATTGTTGAGGCATATTTGGATGATATCTCCGCTCATTCTCATCATAGAGTTGATCATCTAGATCACCTCCACCATGTGTTCCAGAGATGTTGATATTATCGCATTCATTTGAGCCCACACATATGTAATTTTTGTGTTACTTCGGGGCATCTTCTTGGTTTTATTGTGTCAAACAAAGAGATCACGATGGAAAATTTAAAGGTTGAGGCAATAGTTCAGTTTCCTTCCCCACGTACTATTCATCAACTTCAGTGTCGCCAATGAAAATCAATTTTCCTTCGTCGTTTCATTGCCAACTATGCTGAGATCACTACGGGTTTCATGTGTTTGGTGAAAAAGGTGGTCCCTTTCAAATGGGATACTTACGCACAAAGATATTTCGATGCGTTGAAAAAGGCTTTAATTTCTGCCCCTATCCTTAGCCCGATCTATTTTACTTTTGACTTCTTGTTATACTTGGTGATGTCTAAATCGAGCGCATGTATGGTTTTGGTGGAAGAAGATGATGCACTTATCGAGCGCGCCATTTATTACATGAGTCACAGTTTAATTGATGTTGAGTTGTGATACTCAGACGTTGAGAAACTGGCATTGGCGGTTGTCCATGTTGTCCAAAGACTCCAACATCACATTCTCCTCCGTAAAACTACTATTATTATGGATGTCAATCCTTTCCAGTATGTCTTGACTCGTTGTATTATTGGTGAGAAATTCAAGAAATTGATTGTGATTTTGCAAGAATTTGATTTAGATGTCGCGTTGAAAAATTCTAAAAATTTGCTTGTTTTTGCGGAATTGACGTCAGAGCTTCCTAAGGAAGATAAAGAGGAACAATTTGAGGACTCATTTTCAAATGAATCCATATTCTTGATATCTTCTTCTGATCCTTGGTATGGATACATTCTTATATATCTCTAGACTTTCAAGTTCTCTCCGCATTATTTGAGAGAGGAGCGATGACGCATTTTCCACCAGGAGAAAAACTATCTCATCATTGGTGATACCTTGTATCATCATGGTGTAGACTCGATTTTACATCGTTGTGTGACTCATGAAGAAATGGAGTTCGTCTTAAAAGACTCTCACAATGGAGCATGTGGAGGTCATCTCTCTGGGTTGGAAACAACCCAATAAATCTCGCGTGCCATATATTTTTAGCTGACGATCTTCAAAGATTGTATCGAGGCGGTCAAAAAATGTCATCAATGTCAAGTTTTTACTCGTAAGATGCACGTGCATCGTGCTCCCCTTTTTCTAGTCATCACCGTCGACCCTTTTACTAAGTGGGGTGTTGATTTTATGACATTCCACCTGCCTTCGGCTAGGGGGCATCATTACATCATCGTGGTCGTCAATTACTTCATAAAGTTGATGGAGGCGATACCTAATTTTTCAAGTGATGGTGAGACCACTGCACTTTTCATATTCAATCAGGTCATTACCTAGTTCGACATTTCGAAAGAGATTGTCACTGACCATGGCAGTCACTTCTAGAAAAAATGATGTCAGATATCGCATCAAAATTTGGTGTTAGGTAGGAGAATTCATCTCCATATCACCCACAGGAGAATGGGAAAATTGAGGTTGTCAATAAGTCTCCCAAGGCCATTCTTCAACATACCATTAACTCGAGTAAGTCTAACTGACACATCATGCTCTATCCAACTTTATGGTCATACCAAACTACGAATAAGACTGCTACTGATTTTTCTCCATTCCAAATCATTCATGGATTGGAGGGAGTCTTACAGATTCAATGTGAAATACCTTCGCTTAAGATCGTCATAGAGCTCCTACCCGACTCTTCTGAGTTAGAAGTGCACCTTGTTCATTTGGAACATCTCAACGAGTAACGTCGTGATGCCACCACTGTAAATGAGGCACATAAGAAACGAGTTAAGAGTCAGTATGACAAGGCTGTGCACCCAAGGATATTTTCTGAAGGTGACCTTGTTTTGGTCTATGACCAGGACAAATTCGCCTTGGGGGTAGACAAGTTCAATCTATTGTGGCATGGCCCTTACATCGTGACATGTAACCTTCAGAAAGAAGCTTATGAGTTGGAGGATTTTTAAGGGAATAAGATTTCAGATCCCAGAATGGGATCTATCTTAAGAAGTATTACACTTGAGCATTTACGCTTAAGCATTCCCCTTGTAATTATTGTACATTGTTGTATTTAGTATTAGTGTAGATCTCTTTCTGCATTAGTAGTGCTTATGGTGCTTCTACTTGATTGATAGATGTCAAGCGATTCTTTGGTTTTCATAGAGTTCGCCGATGGTGCTAGCCATCACACTCAGAACCTTAGTTCCACCGCTTAGGTAATCTACCGCCCGTGGGCCAATTGGTTTCTTCTGAAGGTACTTGTCTAGGCCCTGTTATCACTAGAAGTCACCCTCAGATTGCATAGAAGGTAAGCTCAGTACCCATTAGTTTATACATTAAATGTAAATGAGTTTTAGGTGATCAAATGGAGAGGACTCAATGATAATAACGTTCTAACTCAGAAATCTGGACTAGCATGCATAAGCAATTGAGGTCTGGAATCAACTTTAGTCGGTAATTTGGAGTAAGGGTGAATAGAGGGAATAATTTGGTGAAGAGAGTGTAGAGGTTTTTTGTGGACATCAGGTCTTCCAGCAGCATAAGGAGGAAAAACTTAAACACAAGATCCTCTTGAATTCAAATCTCAAAGAAACTGAAAGAAATTATAACAACACTGTAATATAATATTCATCATAATACAGTCATAACAATCCATGTGAATCAGTCAATCATGAACTCTCTCAATATCAGAAGTAAATAATATGGAGCAATAAAGATGACTTAGATTAATCAAGATGTCTCAAAAAACAAATACATAACCAATGTTCTTCATAAAAATATTACAATATCCGGGAGCCTGGCTCAACCATTCAACCTTAACTAAATATCAAAATTGCTTATATATACTAAAAATGCTGCAACCACCAAGAATGTGATCGGACCCATACATTCAAAGTTTCCAGTCGGCGCCTACTCTGTCAACCTGTGCAGACTTGCTTATGTCAGACGTGAGCCTGACTTAGTTATGTGATTTTCAGGAAAATCTGTCCCTCAGGAAACTTCGGATTGACAATATTACCCCACGTCTATTCTCAGTATGATTTCCATTTATGGGGTGAGACGAGGTCTCAACTGCCACCCCCAATTCCATTAACTAACTTCATCGGGATTGGGACAAGGCCTGACACCCATGAATGTTCCAGGCGGTGCCCACAACTTCTTCGAGTCAATCCCGACGCCACCTTTTAGATTGATGGATCAGATCTTCCATTTTCAAATCGATGACTGAGATCTGCTTCGCGATTCAAGCTTCAGACCTTTCAAACTTCAAACTATATTTGCCCCAATAAAAACCTCCAGAGCTAAGGATCTGATGACGTGTGGCTTCTGGATTAGGATGATCGAGATCCACTTAGATCTCCGGGCTACGGGAAAATCTAAACTCAAATCTCGCTTACCTTCTGTGCTTTTATCCGGAGCTGTTGATCTAATGACGCACATCCTCTTTAATCAACAGTTCTACTCCTACTTCGAGACTTTGATCCCTTCAACCAGATCAACGACCCTTCTGCTCCCTCCTTGATCAACGATCGAGATCTCCTTCGGGTATTCGGGACTTCAGGCACTTAAGGACTTTGCATTGTTTAACTCCCATAATTATATGGAGCGTCGAACTCCAAAGTGAGGGATCTGCCTCCACGCGTCCTCAGCTTTTGATGGCTCAGATTATTTCGGGAGTTCAGGCTTCGATAATTCCACACACTTCTCAGTTCGAAACTCCCGAAGTTTATTTCCTCGAACACTTGGATCAACTGCCACCTGTCCGTTTAAAAATCAACGACTCGTGCTCTCTTCAGGCCTTTTGCTCCGGCACTATAATTCGTGCAACTTTTAAGATTTCGAACGCCCGCGAGTCGCTAATCTGAACACCACATAGAATTCTCGTCGTTGAAAGCTGAACTTGCCTTTTTGCTTGATTCGGGTCCATAATGGACCTCTTTGAGTGTCGCACTTTGGGCCCGTGACTGCGTCCTGTGTAAACAAATACTTGGATGAATGGATAGGGGCTTGGGAAAACAATAAGACGAGTGATTGAAACAAAAGGATATGGGTGTTCATCTCTAGAGGAAAACAAAAAGGCTTCGGGCCGATACTTTTTCAGGTAAGACATCAAGGAAAACCAGGTTTTTTTTAAACAAAAAGGGGTGAACAAAACCAACTTTACCAGTTGAAGGGGAAACTTTAAGACTTGGTCTGCGAAAAGGAGAGGGAAAAATTATAGACTTAGGTAGAAACCACAAACACATAGGACTCTGACAAGTTCATGTGATAACATTTGGCTCCACAGGGGATGGCATGCTCTCTGTGAGATGCCAAGAACAAGTAGTTCCAGTGCCTTAGCTGTTGGGTTATGGAGTCAAGCTCAAAACATTTCTCCGAAGGCTAAGATGTACACTATTCTACTTATAAAAAGGAAAACAAACACACATGCTCCAGAAAGAGCTTATTTATGTACAATCCTAGGATAACTGTTTTTTACAAAGCGTTAGGGGAAAGCAAACTTCCACCATAGCCACCCAGACTGTTCGGTAATATAATTCTTCTCTTTACTGCAAATAATCCATAAAAGTTAAGGGAAGTATGATAACACAAAGAAAACATGTATTGGAACACTGGAAATACCTTCGAATGATGATACTATGAACAATTTTGCAGTCTCCGATGCTTTTGGAAAACATAGTTCCATATATAACCCCACAGGGTAACAAAATTTATAATCAGGAAAGATTGACTGGTAAGAAATTACCTCCTGCACTTCATGGTTACTCACTCGTCGTTTGATGTTCTCAGAGTGTACAGGTGGGTAGAGGAATTACATGGGTTGACTGATCCCAGGTGATACTTTCTCATCTACAGGTTCAAGACATGAGATAAACTGACCTTTAGCTCCTCCATTTCTCCTTTGTCTGCTCTGATAACATCTACTAGCCGAGAGAAAGAAGTCTCTTCATGTATATCCATGGATGGATCTTTCTCTCTATCGTGTTGCTCAGTGCCTTTTGTGGGCCCAAGATGGCTGATTTCCACACAATGCTCTTCCTTAATGTATAAAGGAAAAGGCTCTATAGTATGGTCTGGGAGATCCTTCATATCCACATCATAATCAGATTCATAGCTGTCATACTCATGCTGGTTGCTACCCAAGTCAACAAAATGTGGTGTGGAGATATGCTGCTCTTCATCTGAACACTCATTAAAGAGGGGTGAGCGCAAAACACCTCCATATTGCAAAAAAGGTGTGATATATTGATTCTTGTCTTTGATCCTAGGTAGAAATACATTGTGGAAAACCTCTTGAAGGAAAAGAGAAGAATCCTCTTCCACCACTATCTCATCCTCCAAATATGAGACAACAGGTGTATCAGGGGCATAAAATAATACATAATACATCCATGGCCATGTAATTATTAACACTACCAACAATCATATTTGGGAGCATGGACAATCTCTTCTCTTCATCGTTTTTGCTGGGATATCCATCAAAAGTGGGCTGCTTTTGGTTAGTATATGAAATTACTTCTTCATCATAAGCAGTGCTGCCCAAAACATCTGTTTCAAGGACTGAAATATCCTCTGCGTTTCCTTCATAAGAGCAACAAGCACGATCTGCCTCCAAATTTTTCTGTTTTGCAGAAAGTGCTTGTACCAGTTTCACCAACTCATCCAAGGTATACCCCTCCTCCTCACAGCTTTCATCCTCACATCTTTCATTCGAAACAGTCATACCTTGAACAAAATCTTTATCTTCTTCACAACAGTTATGACAAATTAACTTAGAAGAATAAAACTTTTGACAATGCCTATTGAAAGCTACACGAAATTCTCCCAGGGAGGAGATGCTAGTAGGGGTTAAGGAGTGATACTATTCACGAGCAGCTCCTGCTAATGAGAACATGGAAATCTTTAATAATACATCCTCATGATGTATCTCCCATTGATGCATGAGTTCATGAAACTCATGGAGATTCTCTGTGGGGTTGTCGTCTTTACGCTCTCTAAATATGGGCAAAAAATCACCCCATCCATCCATAGTAGTAACAACATTAGGAAAACCAAGAACAAAGGATAAATTAAAAGGAGCAAACCTCCAATCCAAGATTATTTCCATTTCAAAATAGTGGAGTCACCGCTGGATCCTTTAATCATGGAGTCGCCACTTGAATGATATGCAGTCTGAATGTGTCTGGTCTTTGTTCACCATCAAAGACTAGATCTGATCATTGTCAATATCCCAAGGAACTTTCAAGCTGAGAAAGAAACTGCTAAAAGATTTCTCGAGAAAAATTCTCTGGGTCAGATTCAGGTGTGCTAGAGGCAGCTACAACTGAAATAGTGGAGTCGACACAGTGGATTCACCAGTTGCAAAGCGCAATATTCAATGGTTTTGATATCTGATGCGCTTTCAGAATCAAAAGCTCTTTGTCGTTCTATCCCAGGGAAATGTCTTCAATTCGTTCCCTGACAACGATGCCAGAAATTTTAGCACTAGAAGTCACCCTCAGATTGCATAGAAGGTAAGCCTAGTACCCATCAGTTTATACAGTAAATGTAAATGAGTTTTAGGTTATCAAATGGAGAGGAGTCAATGATAATAACGTTCTAACTCAGAAATCTGGACTAGCATGCATAAGCAATTGAGGTTTGGAATCAACTTCAGTCAGTAAGTTGGAGTAAGGGTGAATAGAGGGAAGAATTTGGTGAGGAGAGTGTAGAGGTATGATGTGGACATCAGGTCTTCCACCAGCCTAAGGAGGAAAAACTTAAACGCAATATCCTCTTGAATTCAAATCTCAAAGAAATTGAAATAAATTATAACAACACTATAATATAATATTCATCATAATATAGTCATAACAATCCATGTGAATCAGTCAATCATGAACTCTCTCAGTATCAGAGGCAAATAATATGGAGCAAGAAAGATGACTTAGATTAACCAAGATGTCTTGAAAAACAAATACATAACCAGAGAACCAATGTTCTTCATAAAAATATTACAATAGCCGGGAGCCTAGCTCAACCATTCGACATTAACAAAATATAAAAACTACCTATATATACTAAAAACGCTGCAACCACCAGGAATGTGATCGGACCCCTGCATTCAAAGTTTCCAGTCGACACTTACTCTGTCACCTTGTGTAGGCCTTCTTATGTCAGACATGAGCCCGACTTAGTTATGTGCTTTGCAGGAAAATCCGTCCCTCGGGAAACTTTAGATTGACAATCTCCCCCCACGACTATTCTCAGTATGCTTTCCATTTATGGGGTGAGACGAGGTCTCAACTGTCGTCCCCATTTCCATTAGCTACCTTCATTGGGATCGAGACGAGGCCTGCCACCCATGAATGTTCCATGCGGTGCCCACGACTTCTTCGAGTCAATCCTAGCTCCTTTTAGATTGATGGATCATATCTTCCCTCTTCAAATCGACGATCGAGATCTGCTTCGTGATTCGGGCTTAAGACCTTTAAAAATTCAAACTATATTTTCAGCAAGAAAAATCTCCGGAGCTAAGGATCTGATGATGTGTGGCTCCTGGATTAGGACGACCAAGATCCACTTCGGGCCTCTGGGCTCTGGGAAAATCCAAACTCAAATCTCTCTTACCTTCTGTGATTTTACCTGGAGCCGTCGATCTACTGATGCACGTCCTCTTCAATCAACGGTTCTGCTCCTGCTTCAGAACTTTGACCACTTCAACCTGATCAAAGACCCTTCTTCTCCCTCCTTGATCAATGATCGGGATCTCCTTCGGGTCTTTGGGACTTCAGGAACTTTGGGACTTTACAATGTTTAACTCCCACAATTCTTCGAAGCTCCAAACTCCGAAGCGAGGGATCTACTTCCATGCGTCCTCATCTGTTGATGGCTCATATTATTTTGGGAGTTTGGGCTTCGAGAATTCCACACACTTCTCACTTCGAAACTCCCGAAGCTTATTTCCCCGAACACTTGGATCAACTGCCACCTGTCCCTTTAAAAATCAACGACTCATGCTCTCTTCGGGCCTTTTTCTCCGACGCTATACTTTGCGCAACTTTTAAGATTCCGAACGTCTGCGAGCCGCTAATTTGAACTCCACATGGAATTCTCACCATTGAAAGCTGAACCTACCTTTTTGCTTGAGTCTAGAACGGACCACTCTGAGTGTCGCGCTTTGACCCCGTGACTGCAGCCTGTGTAAACAAAGACTTGGACGAATGGATAGGGGCTTGGGAAAACAACAGGACGAGTGATTGAAACAAAAGCAGATGGGTGTTCATCTTTAGAGGAAAACACAAAGTCTTCGGGTCGAGACTTTTTCAAGTAAGACATCAAGGAAAACCAATTTTTTTTTTAAACAAAAAGGGGTGAACAAAGCCGACTTTACCAGTCGAAGGGGAAAATTTAAGACTTGTTCTGCAAAAAGGAGAGAGACAGAGAAAAATTATAGACTTAGTTAGAAACCACAAACACATAGGACTCTGACAAGTTCATTTGATAACATGCCCATCCACTAATAATGTGGCTGAATACAAAGCTATTATTGAACTACTTCGTGACACCATGGCGTATGACAATCAATTCTTATAAGTTCGTTTGGACGCTCAGTTGGAAATATCTCACCTAAATGTTGAATTTCGTATTCGTGACCCTATGCTATGCCATAGTAACATTTGGGTACATTTGTTGGAGTGTCTTTTCGATTATATAACTTATGTTCATGTTCCAAGAAATGGTAATTCATTATCCGATGCATTTGCTAACTACTTGTTAGATTAGCACTTATATCATTCACATTAATCAAAAGCACAGATAATCATACATTTATATAATAAAATCATAGGAACATTGTCATTGAGGCAAAAATTTCATATATATATATATATATATATATATATATCATCATCATCAATGTTCATTAAGTACAAAATGTGAATCATGATAAATAATAGGCTTTTGGCATCGATTGTCCATCTCTAAGGCTCGATAATAAAAAAATACGAAAGTATAAATATCTTAACATCATGATCCTGAAGGACCAACTCTTCCCTTTACATATCTCTCATAAAACACCACGACATTGGCTAGCAACGAAATATCCGCACCCATGCTCGTGGCACTCTAACTACATGTCACTACATTTGCTAAGATAAATGTTCAATCTGTATCATTGGCATTGGGAGTACCAATCTATCTAGGTTCCTCTGGACATTATATAGTACTCAATATGAATTTCCCCATGGTTGGTCATCACTACCACATCGACCATGTCGAGGAAAACCCTCAGGTCGTCTTGGTCCCACATCTGCACAATCAAACAATCAAATTTTATCTTGATCCACCATACAAGTATTTACTTCTTCAAATCATTTATTCACATAAAATATAAAAATAAGATAATTTAAAAATATTTCATACCAATATCCCTGTAAGCACTGCCAGGAGGAATAGGCTTCTCCCGATCATCGTGATAATCTATCCCTACATAAGGATAATCCTCTATCGCGACAACTTGACATGATTGCCAAGCAAAAAATCCATCATGCTAGGGGTCACCCAACTGACATCCTCCCTGCCTCGGGAGTACCTCAGTCCATCTCTCCATTGCACCATCTTGAATGTAATGAGGATGGATGTCCACTTTGGGACTCAACATTGACAGTCTCTCAAAGAAAAAACTGCACAAGAGACTTACAAATATGAATTTCTTCATCTTTCTTTATTTGCAACCCGTCAATTGAGCCTTCATGCACATCATCAACGAAGTGCTCCAATCATATATAACAGGTCTCAAACAATCAACTGCATGGAACATCATCGTTCTTGAAGCTTGATGCAATTATGTCGATCCTAAAATTCGAGCAATTGTCAAGACAATGATTTTAAGGTCGAGGCTATCTAATTGTTTTATTGGGAGTTGGTTCCCAACTTTCTCTGTCTCAGCCGAGCAAAACATAACAATGTATTCATTGATCGTTAGACCAATGGATCCTTTGCCTTTCAAGTTCACTATATTACCTTGGTGGGATAGCCTTGTAAGAAAATATATATCCTTGTTCTCAATCTTCAAGGATTTCCCATTAATCATGAAAGCATGAGACTTGAGCTCCCAGTAATCAATGAATGTTTCAAGAAATCTTCGTTGTGCCCTAATTTTGTTGCAACGAAAGAAATTATAAAATCTGCCTCATCAGAGTGCTTCTCGAGCCTTTGGGTCATCTATAACCTCATTATAAACATCCCCATGCTCTCTTTCCCTCCATTCAATCACCATCATGCAAAAACATGCAAATTCTCAAGTTAAACTTTTTTATTTTTTAAGTTCGCAGAGATGTACGTGACTTCCTCTTATGACAGTCACGTACATATGCGAACTGTTACTAACATGGATCACATACATATATCCATGTACATGACCTGCATTGAATAATTCCACGTACATGACTGTCTAACCTAAAAACTGCACTAAAAAATAAAAAAATCACTAAAATAAAAAACATTTGGATGAAAATGGAGAGGAGGGAATAGTCTCTTACCTGGTTCAAGCGGTTTCGATTTTTGAGCCCTGTGCGTATCGTACTAGTCCTCAAAAGGTTGAAAGGTAAAAAGGTTCCAAATGCTCTCCAAGTGGTAAAAAGTCAAATAGTATGGTAAAAATGTGTTTTTCACCTATTTTAACCCATTTTCCCACTTTTTACATGGTTTCTTACCCCCTTTTAACATTTTTTGCCATTTATACTATTGAAAACGTTCTGGAGATATTTTGTCATGCAATTTTCCTTGAGAGGTGTCTCTTTCTCACATGTGTTTTTACATTTGTTGGCATTTTTCGACTTATTTATAAGGTATTGTGCTCCTTACTCGCATATAGGGTAGGTTTCATTTCACTTGCATAATGCATTTATCTGTATCGATCACAAATTTTCCATAGGGTCAACCCCATTCGTTAAGGAATTATACTTTCAGGATGCTCTAAAGCTGTCGCTTATGGATGGTAGAGCTTACCTCTTCATGGGTGTCCTATTTAGTACCTGACTCACCATTTTGGCATCCATGGTGCAATTTTTCTGTAGGCTCGAAAGCCCTATTTAGTCCCGCCATGACTTTACGTTGAAGCTTCATATATTCTTCTCATCTTTTGCTAGCCGATTACCATTAGGGCTTCCAAAATTGTTGCGTTGAGTTGTACTTGCATTGCATATTGACTGCTCGTGCTTTTTGCGCCTAATGTTAGTTTCAACTTGTTGTTATATAGGAAATTGTATATGCGTTCTCGAAGAGTTGCCAACCTTGCAATATTAACCTTTGCCACTTGACGCCTTGTATCCCTAAAGGAAAATTCCCTCTAGCATCCATATCCTACACGTGTTTCCTTGCATTAAGCATAGGTATGTTTCTTGCACAGGGAACTAGTTTTCTCTTCCGCGATGCTCGTTTCCTCCATTGTACTATAGCAATATTTATTCCTTTTCAGGATTTATAATATGAAAAAGAGAAAAAAAAAGAAAGAAGAAGAATGGGAACAAGTCTCGTTTTTTATATGGAATCTACTTGTGTCGCCCTTGAACATAACATAATCTTATGAGTAGTTACCTCACTATTTGGTTTAGTATGGATTTAGTAGGCCTTTTTCTCGTTCTTGAGCATAATCTCCCTCGACTGGTTATTCTTCCATTCATATGGAGCATTTGTTGATGCCCCTTGTGTCATAACTCACAAGCATCATGTCAAGTAATCCATGTATAATAAAATAACCAACCGAATATGTGCATCAAATCCCCCTTTTCAAAATAAACAAATGTTTAAATACCTTATGCAACTTTCCAAACTTAGGTATGGGAGGGTTGTCATGGTGTCCTATTGGGTGAATCATTCCTCAAGTCAAGGAGTGTTTCCCAAGTGGACCCTCTCTAAGTCATGTGAATATTATGAGGTGAATGGGGGGTAATAATTTTTGGCATGGGGTTTCTTGACATACAAGGGATCATATTGTCTCATTTATGGGTGCCTTTGTAGAGGGTGTGTTGCCCTTCATCCGCTATGCATGTTTTTTCCAAACCCTTTTTGCCATTAATTTATTAGAGTGTTTCCAAGTTGAAGATAAAGTGGGACTTCTACCTAAGCATGAAAACCATTTCCCACATTAAATCTACCTTGGTCACACTTGACCATGCTTCCCCAAGTTGAAGATGATATGTGGGGCTTCTACCTAAGCATGCAAAACATTGCCTACACACGCTCTACTTTGGTTGGCATGTTCAATTAGTTATTTATTTTACTGGTCCCTCATTTTTTTGTGAGAAACATTTCATTGTTCTCATGATCCCTGGGTGAGCACCTGAAAGGTTTATGATTGGATTTTATCTTTTTTCCAACTACAAGCCTCTGGGCGTTTAGCCCCTTCTTCCCATGAAATGAGGTACAAGCCCTTTTTGGTTCAATGTGGCCCGAAAACCCAAAAGATGAAGAAACAAAGGGAAGGAAACATGGAAAGTGGAAAATATGTGCGGGACTGGTATGATGACTCATCAAGGAGACCCTCCAATAGAAACCATTTTCCCAAGGGTGACTACTTACGAGGACGACAATGTCAACCACCAAAGTGAAACAAGGCAAAGAGCATAATTTCCAAGCAAACGTTTTTCAAAATTAAGAAAGGACCATTTGCAACATATCCAAATGCTTCATTTATGAAAATGATACTTACCACAACATCAGACTTGTTACCTCATGGAGCAAGACCTATCATCCTCTGTGAACCCAACTGTTTTGGTGAATGGAGCAATCATTGATCACAAGGTGATGGGCAGTGTGATGTGGACATCTTCCTATTGGTATGGCTCTCGGTACTCCATGTCTGCAACCCGAGGGCCTCGAGACATCATCTCCTTAGTTATCCATAGAAATGGTGGATAACATCTAGCTCCTACTTGGGGACACGTACTCGCCGTGAAGTGCATGATAACCTCAACATCTCTTGGTAAGATTTGTGCCTACACACAATGGAAGAACAAACTATGACATCCAGGGTGGCTCACTCACCCTTTGTTCATATAATCTGAAAACCAAAATTTCAACTAATCCTTAAAAGAAAATTTTGCACCTTTTTCAAAAAATTCTAAACTAATATGTAAATGACATAAAGCAATAATGCAAGTAGAGCAAAATGAAAGTAAAAATGAGATGCAACTAAACTACCATGAGTAAGCAAGATGCAAATGCAAGAAAGCAAAGTGACCTACCTACTTACCTGGGGCCCATGGCCCTGAAGGTTAGATAACAAGTGATGTCAAGTTAAGTCATACAACATGTGCAACCACATGCTCAATGTATTTCCAAGGTGCTTTCTCCTGTACTTAATTACAAAGTATATCAAAGACAAGTTAAGGACATAATAATCATGATAATTAATAAGCATATAATCAATCATAGAAAGTAATTGATGGAGGTGGTTGGGAGGGAGAAAATCATGTCGGAAAGAATGACCACAAGACTGATCCACCCAACATTGAAGATGGATACCATGTATAGATGATGGCTCATATTCATCCCCGATTGCATGATCATTGCTTCCCTTTTCTATGAATCCTTCGGTGAATAATTTTTGAAACGCTTCCCAGCTGGTAATTTTTCGAGAGGGATTTTGCTGTACCACTCATTGTCTTTCCCCGAAGAGAAAAACTTCATGCACACATCCTCTGAAAAGGTGGGAATCCATTTTATAGAATACTTTTGAGAAGATTTTTGAGAATATTCATCAGATAATAGTTTTGGATCCTTCAAAGGATGATCCTCAAGGTGTGGCTGCGTATCAAGATAAGTATGTTGTAACAAGTCATCCTTGAATGGATGAGACAAATCCATTCTCATATCATCATCATGCCACCAAATACCTGGATCATCCAAATAGGAAGACCAGTTCACTGAAGGTGACAACTTAATATTCATTTGAGAGTTGTTCTGAATTTCATAAACGTGGTCCTTATAAAAAATGAGACAAGCCATGTCCCATCTATGCCTTCCAACACGTATGAAATCATCAATATGTTGATCAACTATATCATTGGAACCGATTGCTTCTTCACAAGGCTTGAGAACTTCATCTTCCTCAATATTGAGAATAGACACCGAAGTTTTGTCTAGGCCTTTAGCTTGAGAAAATTCATCGGGGCCTTCATGGCAACTTTCTCCATAAACCTACTCTTCAATCATATCTTCATCTACAAGGGCTTGCTCTTCGATAGATTTTTGAGATAACCCTTTTACAAGTTTCATTATATGCTCAATGGCTTCATCAACAATTTCTTCCTCTTCTACAAAAGTGCCTTCTAGATACAGTAAGCTCTGGGCAAGGGTTCATCCCATGGTGCCATAATTCCATTGCCTGAAATGACACCTCAATGGAGTCGCCATATGAGCTCAAGGCTCATCAAAAGATGGAAAGGGTAATTAGGCAAAGGTGGGTTCTTAAGTTGTGGAGTTGCCAAAATCCTTTTTCCCTAGTTTTCCCAGTGACTCCACCAGAATATTCCACCATAATAGTAAGAATCAAGCATCCAATATATAGCACACCACTTTTTCCTGCAACAGAAAAGCCGCATCATCCACAAAGCATTCAAGAGAGAGAGAGATAGATAGAGAAAATTCCCAATAAGGGCACAAATTTCAACCAAGAGAGGTCTTAGTCTCAAGTGAGTTGTGTTCAAATGAATTGTAACAAGGCCTTTATTTATACAAGAACTTATAAAACTAGTTTGTCCACTTAACTTAGGGTAAAACACAAATTAGGGTGGCCAAGCTCCTTAATTTTCCCCTTCAAAAACTTAATTTCAAAATTACAAAAAGTAAAATCCATAAATGATGATGTCATGCTCTAAAGGGGTGATGTTTTAGCATAGATATCAAATCATTGAGTTTTCTAAGGGAGTCATTGGGCCTCCAAAGGCCTGGTATCCATGTGCAAGGGTCTCCCTCCATCATAACATGCCAAGTCATCATCAAATCATGACCACCACCAAAAACCTAACCTTCAAAGTGTGACATCATACCCTAGAAGTGCAACACATGACCTCCAAAGACAAGTTGTTGGGGATAGGAAGGATAACGAATAAGCTGTAAGGTATCCTCAAGTGCCTCCAAAGGTAAATCATTGGGGCTAGGAAGGCTAGCGAATCAACTGCAAGGGATCCTCAAGTGCCTTCAAAGGCAATGTACCTCATTGAAATGCCCAAAAAGTAAGGGCACATCATCCATCTCACCGGCTTCATACCCCAAATGAAGGTCCATGTGACCTTGTGCCTTCACAAAATGTATTTCCACCTATCAAGGCCCTAGAAAGATAAGTAAATTCCCCCTCCAAGGGCTCACAAGTCACAAGCACCATGTCAAGTAAGACATATCTAATAAAAGAACTACCTGAATATGTGCATAATATCTCGCCTTTCAAAATAAACAAATGCTTAAAGACCTTATGCAACTTGCCAAACTTAAGTATGGGAGGGTTGTCATGGTGACCTATTTGGTGAATTATTCCCCAAGTCAAGGAGTGTTTCCCTGATGGACCCTCTCTAAGTCATGTGAAGAGTATGAGGTGGAGGGAGGGTAATAATTTTGGGCATGGGGTTTCTTGACATACAAGGGCTCGTATTGTCTCATTTATGGGTGCCTTTGTAGAGGGTGTGCTTCCCTTCATTTGCGATGAATGATTTTTCCAAACCCTTTTTTGCATTAATTTATTAGAGTGTTTCCAAGTTGAAGCTGAAGTGGGACTTCTACCTAAGCATGAAAAATATTTCCCACATTAACTATACCTTGGTCACACTTGACCATGCTTCCTCGAGTTGAATACGATATGTCGGACTTCTACCTAAGCATGAAAAACATTGCCCACACATGGTCTACCTTGGTTGGCATGTTCAATTAGTTATTTATTTTATGGGTCCCTCAAATTTTTATGAGAAACATTTCATTGTTCTTGGGATCCATAGGTGAGCATCTGGAAGGTTTATGATTGGATTTTATTTTTTTCCAGCAACAAGCCTCTGGGCCTTTAGCCCCTTCTTCCCATGAAATGAGGTACAAGCCCTTCTTCGGTCAATGTGGCCCGAAAACCCAAAAGATGAGGAAACAAAGGGAAGGAAACATGGAAAGTGGAAAGTATGTGAGATAGTGGTATGATGACTTATCAAGGATACCCACCAATAGAAAACCTTTCCCCAAGGGTGATCACTTACTAGGACAACGATGTCAACTACCAAGGTGAAATAAGGAAAAGAGCATAATTTCCAAGCAAACATTTTTCAAAATCAAGAAAGGACCCTTTGCAACATATCCAAATGATTCATTTATTAAAAAGACACTTACCGCACCACCAAACTCATCGCCTCATGGAGAAAGACCTGTCGTCCTCTGCTATCCTAACTGGTGTGGTGAATGGAGCATCCACTGACCACAAAGTGATGAGTGGCATGATGTGGGGCTCTTCCTGCTGGTCTGTCTCTTGGTACTCCATGTCTGCAACCCAAGGGCCTCGAGACATCAACTCCTTAATTATCCCTAGAAATAAGGGATAATAATCTACATTTGCATGTATCCATTGTGTATTTATCTCATGGCTATGATTGCTGCTTTTATATATCATATGGATCCACTGTGTACATTTTTATGGCCATGGAAATGAGTTATGCTTTCATTACTCATGGATCCATAATGCACTTGATTTGGTGGCTATGCTTACATCACTCCTAAGCATGGGCATGCCCAACTTGGGAAAATAGTATCTTACTTGTTTTTTTTGTAGGTACTGTTCCAGAATTGGTCTTCAACTACTCCTACCAAGGCCCCCCCACAATATCATGACTATTTTGTAATGTATTTTGGCCATCAATTGCTCTTCTGAACTCACACATTAGGGGGCATTTGTTATAACGTCATTTGACACCACATATGCTTATGATGAATTATTGGCATCAATTACACCCCTTTCACTGCTTGCAAGACATTTTCCCCCTTTTCCTCCTAAAAATACTTAAAAAAACCCCACCTTGCTTGATGTATGCAACTCTCCTTAAAGAATCTCATGTACTGATCCATATTGGATCCCAGAGCCAAGATGGGTCCAGGAAGGCCTAAAAATAAAAGTTCTTAGAATCTCTTCAAAATAGACATGTGCATAGGCCTCGTCGATACGAACCCAACGCAACTTGAACGGCCTCAAACATACGTCGTATGCGAAAGATATCACGGTCTGTTTGTTTTGTCAAACATGCAAAAATTGATGACTGTGCAGTCCGTACAATGCTGACGTGGCAACTGAATGCACATGCCATACGACCGTACAATGACGTGGCAGTGAGTTAGCAAGCTGACGTGGACAAGTGCTAACGTGGGCAGGTGCAGATGTGGATGAGTCAGATTGTGACACGTGGCACCATTTCAAGGGTGACACATGGCATAAGACGATGTGGCAAAGTTCGTACAGTCGTACGACACGTGGAAGTTGAGTGACGTGACAGGTACAGTTGCAGGCTGATAGGGTAGACACGGTGGAAGTTGCGTGGACCGGTCATTTTCTGACACATGGCATGTATGTGGGCAAATAACATGGTGCCACGTGGCACCCCTCCATTGGTCGGTTCGTTGGAAATTTTTTATGGGTTCTACGGGATTTGAACTCGTGACCTCGGGTCCGGGCGGAGAGGTTTGGCAGGGCCTGGCTACCAGCCCGCCCATGGTAGTACTTAACAACATATGTTTAAATTTTTTATTTAAACTTGTTTATGTTGTATTTCAGGTGGAGTAAGGGCTGGGGCCTAGCCCCATCGCCGACACAAATCTACCATACGACCGATGTAATGTGACCCTGTGTTATATGCTGGGCGCGGATATATGGGTATAGCCCTTGGCACATACCATACCATATGACTACACCGATATGACTGTTGCTATATTGTTCGACATGGACGTTAAGCCCAGAGTTCAACCCCGACTCATTTCACATGACCATTCCATATGCGCTTACCTATACTGTTGGCACGAATTATGGGGTTAAGCAACCGGTCGGTCGGGCTAGCCCACTGACCAAGGGTGTAACCAAAGGCTTAAACTAGGGGGGCTACAACAGTTTGGGCGTGTGGAAGGTAAGGTCGTGGCCACATGGGCCATAGCCACATGGGCCATAGCCACATGACCACGACCATAGCTTAACTGTTTGGGGTGTATGGAGGTATAGCGCTTGGCCACATGGGTGCGCGTAGGTGACCAGGAGCCCGAAGATAAGGGGATGCACCCTTTATATTTGCAATAGTGAGTTTTTTAAACTATACTATAAGATTTTAATGGATTTTTCAACTAGTTTTGGGAGATTTAGTCCATTTTTGGAGGAGCTTGGGGGGAAGTTGGGAGTTTGTTGCCAACTTCAAGCCTATATAAACCAAAGTTTCTTGAAGCCATGAAGGAGAGGTTTAGATCAGGAAAATGCTGATGAATTGTTGAGGCAAAGCCATTTTTATGCAGGGAAGCTATTGAGGAGAGAAACTTTGCAGGCCATTTCTGGTACTACTACATATGGGCGGATTATTCCATGAAAATTTTCGACGCTTCCACTAGTTTCATCATTTTTTTAAGCAGGGTGGGATTTTCGTCGATATTGCCATGAAAATTCGTCGCAATATCCACAAAAATCTAAATTTAACCTAGTCAAGATTTTCGTCGCTATAGCGACGAACTTTCGTGGCAATAACAACAAAAAGTTTGCCTATTTCATTGGTCTATGTTAACGGCTAGTTGACTATTTTATCTATATATACGTGACTTTAAGAGACTTTGCGACACAATTGCTATAGTTGCGACACTATTCTTGGCTTTTGTTTGAGCTGTTTATTTTTTCCATCACCCACCGGTTGAACAAATCCAATTCTCGATCTACATAGCTCGGATTTTGAACTTGCAAGGTTAGTATGTTATTTTTTATTGATGTACTTATTTAACTTGTAATTTTTTTTTCAAATGTCCAAATTTCATTTAGCTTGTTTTTTCCTTGACAATATATTATAATATGTGTAGTACCATATTTCATGTCTTTGGTTTTTGGATCTAGTTAGTATATTCTATGGAAAAGGGTATGTGGATTCCATAATATTCTAGGTTTATGGAATCCACATACCCTTTTCCCTTCAATTGTAGTTATAATCTCTCTTTATTTTAATTGATAAAGATATGGAATTGCTCTTGAAACTCAACCCTAATTGGTGAAATGATAATAATTGATTGTCATTTTCTTCTCTCTTTTATTTTTAAGACTTTGATACCACTTGTTACATCCCTAGTACCCAAAAGGGATCACACTTGCATAAATTGAAAATAATATAACAATGACAATAATGGTTGGGATACTTGCACACCTAATGGTTAGAAACTAGCACTTACTAATTCAATTAAATGAAGGAAGAAATCTCCATGAATAAAATATTGAAGTTGATTGTTATATTGATAAATGATAAGTTATGGTATATATAAGATAGGGAGGAAACTGATCATGTTTATAACAACAACGGTAATAACTGCAATATATTGTAACATTTCCCTCTTCCGCATATATTCTTTGCTATCCTCAACATTTCCCTCTTCCGCATATATATTAAGAGAAATATTAATAACATTTCCCTCTTCCGCATAAATTCTTTGCTATCCTCAACATATTGTAATAAATAATGGGTAGGTTGGCATTAGTGACAAGATA
>ML807479.1:135550-164433 GCA_009831015.1 Picea engelmannii | reverse complement strand
TTGGGCACGTGGAAGGTAAGGCCGTGGCCACATGGGCCATAGCCACATTACCAGGGCTAGAGCTTAACTGTTTGGGGCGCGTGGAGGTATAACACTTGACCACATGGGTTCGCGCAGGTGACCAAGAGCCCAAAGATAAGGGGCTGCGCCCTTATTGTTTTCAATAGTGGGTTTTTTAAACTATACTATAAGACTTTAATGGATTTTTCAGCCAGTTTTGGGAGATTTAGTCCATTTTTGGAGGATCTTGGGCCCTTCTTGAGGCCAGATCTTGGGGGGAAGTTGGGAGTTTGTTGCCAAATTCAAACCTATATAAACCAGAGGTTCTTGAAACCATGAAGGAGAGGTTCAGATAAGGAAAATGATGATGAATTGTTGAGGCAAAGCCATTTTTATGCAAGGAAGCTATTGAGGAGAGCAACTTTGCGGTCCATTTCTTGGAGCTTCGTTCATCCGTTTTTAATGCCGTCAGTTTTGATGGGCTCTTGAGATCTAGAAGAACACATATAGCTCATTTTTGTAATCCATTGACACTTTTATGATGTATATTTGAAGCTTCGAACAAAAATAAGAGAACCTCACCCACTGAGACAAAGGCCCGGAGACGTAGGCGAGATTGCCGAACTCCGTTAACAATCTTGTTATTGTGGTTTTCTTTTCCAGATCTGTATATTTCTTAATGGCTACTATGTTTCCTCTTTAATTCTTCCTCTTTCATTAAATTCCTAAATGGTAAAATAACTCATGCTTTAAAAATCAACCATTAACGTTAAAAGATCCTTTTCAGATCATGTACGTATGCCCCCTACAAGTTAGCATACCGTGTACATGTTAATTTGGATAAAAAAAATAATAAATCACGACATTTCAGGCTATGTTGACAAGTTCCTTGGGTTCCTGACCTCGTGTAGCCCATCCATAACTACTCCAACTGTAAAAAAAGGAGTATAAATTAGAGCCTTGGGGTGGAGGAAAAATGAAATAGAGAAATGCATCCTTATGCTGGCATTTTCATTATAGTCCTGGAAGTCACCTTTTCCCTTTGCATCTCAGATTTTCCTTTCCATCTAGAAGCCCTCATTTTAAGAAGTTATGTTCTCCCTATCTTGTCAGGAAGAAAGTATTTGCCTTCCTTGGACTTGTTTGAGCATAAAGTTTTGGATGTCTTGTTTATCATCTCTGGCCTTGGGTGGAGGAACTTGGAGCCCAGTTTTGGGACCGTTCCACATCAGTTACAAGTTGTAACCAACTTTTATGATGTTCATAATAAACTATCTCTCATTCTCGTCCAATTTCATATGTTTATTCATGTTTCTAATGTATTTTTCATATTTTAATTTGAATCTATTATGAAATTTGTAATGATAATGTCTAGTTAGTTATCAGATAACGACCTATTAGCAGTTACTCATCTTTATGTGTGTAGGAGATCTCAAAGGATTGTTGTGGAAGAGTGTTGGAGTGAAACTCTTTACATGGGATCGACATCAAATGACAAAATACAAGTTTATTCTCTTCTCTTTCCCTTGAAACTTAGTTATTGCAAAGTAGTTATTCTTAATTAATTGATTGATTTGAGTCTGAGAGTGGTCTTTTAGGGTATATCTCTATTTTGGCCTTGACCCATAGCCATAAGACTTTATTCTCCGTAACACCTGTTGATTTTATTGTGCCCAAGCAAAATTTTTAAATGGATTCAATAGGCTGGGTATTTTATAATTGGTATCAATGAAAATTTCATTTTTGTTAGTAATGTGTATCTTACAATTTTTATCAGAGATTTTGGTTCAATATCAGACCTTTATTGGCTAAATATCAATGCCTCTTTGAGAAATTCATTATTGTAGAATTTTAGTCTGTGTCAGATTTGGGAAAAATGGTGAATGTTAGAGTGAAATTCCCAATTTCTAGGAGAAGTATGCATGTAATTTGGAAAAGGGATGCCAAATTGAAAATCACAAGGTTGAGTGTGGCCCTAGGAAGCTAAGTACAAAGACCTCATGGTGGTTGAAAAGGAAAATTTTAGAAAAATTATAAAAAATTTGAAAATTATAATTTTTCGGGATTTTTGAAAAATTCCATACAGATGATGACATGGATTGTCCCTATGACGTGGAATGACATGGTCCATGTTGGCATAAGGAAAGGTTCATATAATGGATTTTGATGTACCAATGATCAAGATTACATTTGATTTTGAGATCGGTGGCCCATATTTATCCTAGTTTTAGTAAAAAACTTCTAAGTTTTAGAGTTCGACTAAATCCTACAAAGATGTGACTTTTTCGTAGATCCTCAATAATGAAATCGTTGAACATCAATGGAAAAATCAGAGTTTCGAATTTTTTTTACGAAGTGAGGAATTCATTGATGCACAAAAAATTGTCAATCGTCGATGGAGGGATTGAAGTTCGATGAAATTCCGCGAAGTAAGGAATTCGTCGATGAAAAGAAAATCATTGATTGTCGATGGAGCAATCGGAGTTTGACGAAATTTCACAAAGGAAGGAATTTGATGATGCGAAGGAATTCCTTGATGTGAAGAAAATCGTTGATCATTGATGCGAAGAAAATCACCAATCATTGATGGAAGGAAATCATCAAACGCCGATACGAAGGAATTTGTTGATTGCCGATGCAAAGGAATTCGTCGATCGCTGATGCGAAGGAAATTGTCGAGTTATAATGAAGGGTTTTAGTGATCATCAAAGAAGGGAAAAAGGAAAGAAAGGAAGAAGAGAAGGGGAAGAAGAGAAAGGAAGAGAAGAGGAGAAAGAGGAGGAAAGGGAAGCAAAAAATAAACAATTTACAAAAAAAAAGGTCTCGCACCAAAACTTGTTTTGGTCATAAAAAGAGAATTTCAACTCCGATTCAGATGAAATTAAAGGGGTATGTCCATAGTGCCAAGGGATACAAAAGTTCCAGTGAGGGCTACTGGCTAACTTTTCTTTAATTTTCCCAAAACCGTAAATTAATGACTTTTGAAGTTTTGGGTTGTGCTCAGTAATTGAGGCCTAGATAAATTTGAAATTTTACAGATAGCTCAAAAAGTAGGCATGGAGATACTCAGTTGGGAATATAGAAAAATTCAAAAGGATCTAGAGTGTAGGTGCTCAAAAAGGGAAAAATCCACTATTCCCAGGCACTTTTTGGGGATGTTTGAAATCTTAAGAGGAGAAAAAGGGTCCCCAAATCACCAATCCGTGAAATTTTATTTAGTTGACATTTTACCTACTCATCAATATTGACAAATTTGTCTTGAGGGAGTTTTTTCCATTTTTTCTCTGTTTAGGAGATAATTAGTTTTCACTAAAAATTCTAAGTTTGGAGGAAATGCAAAAGGATAAAATTTCCAAATCTAGATTGATGCAGAAGTTGGATAAAGCATTAGATATATCTGAGAGTTGATGTGTGTTCAAAATCATGAATACTATCAGTGCCTGATATGAAATTTTTCCTATTTCTCACTAGATTTATTTCTACAAGTGGCAGAAAATAGGTTTTAAGATTTATTGTACCAATGAAATAGGGGAAAAAAGGGTGAAACTATTGATTTCAGTAATCCATAATTTTTAATGTTGAAATTAGAACAAGGCACGAGTACAACCATTGGAAAGGTAATTCAGAGGAAAATATGATAGAAGTATTAGGTTCTCTTAGGAAACAATTGTTTGTTTTATAATCTATATGAAAAAGGGAAAATAGACTCTGTGAACCATGCAATTGTTCAAATTGAATATTTTCCAAATAATGTCAAATTTTGGAAAGAAAAACATTTCCAGGTGATACAAGTACAAGCTAGATGTCAGTATTAAGTAAGACGAATTCAATTACTCATTATGGTGCCTATGAAAAGGTATAGAGGCACATTTTGAGTGCATCAACTTGACAAATAAAAAGGGGTTGAGTTTTAAATAACAAGGTATTTTTGATGAGCAGGGGAACACTCAAGAAAATTATGTTATGTTAAGAGCCTATTGACATGATAAGCATGTACTATGAATAAGAATGCATGGGTCTACTGCAGATTAAATTCCAAGCTCCAATGGACATGGAAGTAGGGCAGAGCTTGTAGAGTTAGCTAAGATAATAAAAAGCTGCAGAGGGAAGTGCAAAGCTACAAAGCACAAAATAAAAGGTTGATAAAGGATCTTGAAGAGTACAACCAAAATTTATATTCAAATGCCACAAAGTTTGTCACAAACCAATGCTTTGAGAATGATAACAAGTCAATGAATAATATTTCACTTCGAGGGGGAAACCTCCTTTTACAATATATTCAATGTAAAAGAAAAGATGAGATGCCCATACAAATGATTCTCCTTTATTATAAATAGGAGATAAAGTGAGCATGATGTAACCTACCACTAAGCCGACCTAATCCTAACTAATAAACTCATAATAAATGAGTTTTAGGCACTTAACATAGGGCCTTAGGGGCCTTAACATAGCCCCTCTCTTTAAAAAAAAAATTGTCCTCAAACCTTGCAATTAATGGTATTTGTTTATGAACTACTCATTTTCCCATGTAACTTATTCTGGAGGCATATTATTCCACTTGATTAGGTACTCCAAAATGGTTCTATTTCATAGAGATATACAACGCCTATATATAACTTTTTTTGGCTCAAGAATCAACTTCCCTTCTTCATCTAATTTTGGAAGTTTTTTCTGCGCTAGGATAGTTTGTCCCAAAACCTTTTTTAGGAAAGATACATGAAAAACCTTATGAATGAGAGAAGAAGGAAAATACAACTCATATGCCACTTGTCCAATTTTGTGAATAATCTTGTATGGTCCATAAAATTTTGGAGCTAATTTCCAATTCTTCTTCTGTTTGAGTGTAGATTACTTATAAGGTTGCAATATCAAAAATACCCAATCACCCTCCTCAAATTGTCTTTCATTGCGATGTTGACTTGCTTGCTGCCTCATCTTGTTTTTTGCCATTTGAAGGTTTTCATTAATAATTGTCAATGTTTATTTAGTCATTTCCATATGTGACTCTATTTTCTCCACTTTGGAATGGTCTTGTAAAAAATATGAGATTCTAGGAGTTGGATATCCATAAAGGGTTCAAATGGGGACATCTTGGTAGATGCGTGATAGGTGTATTGTACCACCATTCCACTAGAGGAAGTCACTTCACCCACCAAGATTGTTTGTCTTAGGAATAACAACGTAAATAACCCTTTAAACATTTGTTAACCATTTCCATTTGACCATCTATTTGTGGATCATATGTTGAGCTTATAGCTAGTGTTGTTCCACTAATCTTCTATAATTCTTTCAAAATATTTTCGGTGAATTTGGATATATGTCACTTAATATTACTTTAGGAATTCCATAAAGTATATGAATTTACTTCATGAACACTTCTACCATTTGACCTGCTATATATGTACTTTGAATTCCACAAAATGTGCATATTTAATGAGTATATCCACAACCACAAAAATGACATCCTTAACTTCTAATTTCGGTAAACCTATGATGAAATACATTGATATCTCTTCCCATCTTTGATTAGGAATGTGTAAAGGCTGAAGTAAGCCCAATTTTTTTTATTGTTTCTCCTTTGTTTCTTTGGAAAACCTAACTTTCTCTTATAATTTTCTTAATGACTTTCTTCATTCCTTCCAAAACAAATTATGTTTTGATCCTTTGATGTGTTTAAAAGAACCCTAAATATCCTACCATCAGAGTCATGAGACTCCCTTAATATTTGTTGCTTCGAATTTGATTGAGGGAGTAAAAATATTCTACCCTTGTACCAGAGAATATCTCTCTTCCATTTACAATGTTCCATAGAGTTCATCCCTTCCATAATACATTGTATTTTCTGTCTCGTACTATTGTCATTTTTCCATTCATGGTGGGATTTTTCTCACCACACTGGAATGGTATATGTAATGGAATATAAACTTGATGCATCTTCTATTCTGGAAAGGGCATCTGCAACCACATTGTCCTTCCCCTTTTTGTAGATTATTTCAAAATAAAACCCCTACATTTTTTCTACCCATTTTTGTTGCTCTTTCGATGAAAATATTTTCTCCAAAAAGTACTTTAGGTTATCATGGTCTGTCTTGAATTTAAAATTCCTCCCAACGAGATATTGTCGCCTTTTTTTTATTGCATATAACATTGCTTCCATTTCGTTTTCATATGTAAATTTTACCAAGTCTTTTGCCTTTAATTGTTTACTTTTGAAAGCCAATGGTCTCACTTCTTGCGTCAATAGTACTCCAATTCCTTGTTCGGATTCATCACATTCAACTATGAATGTTTGCCAAAATCAGGTGTTGCCAATACTGGTGTAAAATACATGACATCTTTCAAGAGAGAGAATGGAAAGGTAGCCTCTTCATTCCAAACAAATGGATTTTTCTTCAAGAGAGATGTGAGTGGGATTGCAGTGCGTGCGTAATTCTTAACAAATTTTTGATAATATCTTGTAAGGCCCAAAAATCCTCTAAGACTCTTGACGTTCTTAGGGATAGGCCATTTTGTTATAGCTTGGATCTTTTGAGGGCCCACCTTAATCCCTTCCCTTGAAACAATATGACCCAAATATTCTACTTCTTGTTTCCCAAAAGAACATTTGGATCTTTTTACATACAAATGATTGTTCTCAAGAATTTGTAGGAATTGATCCACATGTTTAGTGTGATCTTCCCATGATTTGCTCTACATTAGTATATCATCAAAGTAAACCAACACAAATTTTCTAAGATGGGGTTGAAAATTTTTGTTCATAAGGATTTGAAAAGTCGAAGGAGCATTAGTCAACCTGAAAGACATGACCAAGAGCAGATAGTGTCCATCACGAGTTCTAAAAGTTGTTTTGGGAATGCCACATTTTCTTAATATGATCTAGTGGTATCATGATTTAAGATCTAGCATTCTAAAATAAGACACTCCATGAAGCTCATGTAACAACTCATCAATATTTGGAATAGGGAATTTCTCCTTTATGGTGATTTTGTTTAGATCTCTATAATTAGTACACCTCCTCCAAGAATTATATTTCCTTCTCACCATCACTATTGGAGCTGAAAATGAACTCATGCTTCGTTGAATAATACCTAAATCTAGCATTTCTTGTACTATTTTCTCAATCTCCCCCTTTTGTTGATGATGATATCTACAAGGCCTCTTATTAGGAGGAGTACTTCTCGGTATTAGTTCAATTTGATGTTCATGATCTGTAGATGGAGGTAGACCTTTAGGAGTTTCTTGGAAAACAATATAGTTCTTTTCCAAGGTGCATCTTAATTCCTTTGGAATATTTTCATCTTCCTACTTAACTTCCATAGAACAAACTTTAACCAAAACTCCCTTGCTACCCTCTTTTATGAGCGTTTCCATTCTATGAGAGTTAATGATTTGAGAAGGTCCAGATTTTAATCCTTTGAGTTCATATTGAATTCCTTCAATTCAAATCTCATGAATAGTTCGTTATAGTTTGTAGAAATTGTACCTAATGTTCTCAACCATTGAATCCCTAGAACAACATCTACACCTCTAATGGGAATGGCATACATTGGGATTTCCAAATTATATTCTCCCATACTTAGTTTAATGTTGTGGTATTTTCCCACACAATCAATGTAACATCCCGTTCTACAGATCACACTTATATTGACTTATTCTTTGAGGACACTTGCGTGCAAGTGATACGGCTATAGTACATTATGATTTCATTTCCATTATGCATTATATATTATGTTGATGTGTATTGTAATTCATTGTTACTTTCATATGCATATGTATTGACATATATTATTGACAAGTTCTCCTAAGTGTGCAGGACATATGATAGGCTATGGATGCTGATGGAATCAAAGGACTTCCTTGGAATCCGGATTGAGTTAGGGAGTGGATTGTATTTTGTTTGAGTATTTCATCTTAGACACATGTGATATATGATTGATTACAATATGATTTATATATGGATTATTGAAACTATTTTTGTCAGTGGATGCATACTTGATGATGCTTGCTAATCCAACTCACATAAGGAGTAAATGGGTCATGCACAAAAAACATACATTTGAGAGAGAGGTGTGGCAGCATCCCTGTCACATCGTACTGGCACTCCCGCCATGACTTGAACTATAGGTTAACGATTACCTATTTCGAGAGGTACATGATGCCGTGAGGGAATACTGAGACAATCGTTCACAAGGAAATCTAAAGGGCATGCAATAAGGCACAATCCTTATTTCTTAGAATCCCTTAGTCTCTCACAAGGTCGACCAAGTGGAGTGTTGACTCTAAGTGTCGGACAAACTTCCAAAACTAGTCAAAGGCAAGTGGCACACTTGGAGCACAGAGGTGCGTCTTGAAGGGTACATCGCGCAATTAAACGTGAGTCAATAAATCTAGGTGGCCTAGAAAATAATGAATTGTTTAGACCTTGTTAGAATAAAATTTAATTAGTCAGTAAATTATAAACTTAGAAGTCTAACAAGAGTCTAAGCCTAAATCTAAGACTAAATCGAAGTCTAAATTTAAATAAGGGACTAAATAAAATATTAAATAAGTCAAAATATTTGAGATAAAATCAAACTCTAGTAAAAGAAGGAATACAAATTTAAAAATCGGGAAAATTGCACATGTGTGCATGGAAATAATAAAAGGGATTTTTAAAATAGAAAGAAATTAAAAACATGAGAGAATAGGTGTAGTAATAGAATGGTATCTTGAGTCAATCTACCACTAAGTCTAACTAAAAGAAGACTCCTAAACCAACTCAAACTAAGATATAGTTAGGGAACACTCATTAAATGGGAATTTGGGGAACTGAGAGACATCTAAGAGAAAAAATAGGAACACATTGGGGAATGTGAGGGAAAATGGCTTTTTAAATAAAATAAAAAGAGGAATTACTTGTGCAACCTTAGGAGAGTGTGACACATGTGTTGGGTGAATAATCAATTAATTCAATTATTAAAAATGATTTAGTTGTGCATGGGGACAAGTGTCATTGAAAAATAATTCTATAAAAGAAATGGAGGAGAAGTGAAAATGGGGTCACCTTTGGTTAGTACTGTTATGCTGCCAAAATTTTTCTTGACTAAGTTTTCCTTGTGAGAGTTGGGATTCCAAGACTTGTAGAGGGTGGAAGCTCTTCCTTGCGAGGCAAATTTGGTGCTATCATTTCAGGTTTTTGTGTGTGGCCCCTTTGCAGCTCGGGGGGTTAAGGGGGAAGAAGAGTACCCCTAGCGTTGGCTGGGATGTATCGATGAAGTACTTGGATTAACATGTGGGAGCAAGGTTGAGGTAGTGCAACCTTCAAGTTGAAGATCGACCTTACTCATTGCCATTCTAGTTACGATATTTTGTTATATTCATGTTGCTATTATAATTATTGAATTTCTCTCTGTAGTGGTGTAAAAAATTGAAAATGTATAGATTTCATTTGAGGAATGGAAATATTACAGATCTTTTGAATGAATTATTACAGATTTTAAATAAAGAATGGAACTGTTATAGATCTTGTAATTTCCATATATGTATTTATAAAAATGTATATATCACACGAACCTTATGAATAACGTTCTAATTTAGTTTATTAGAAGATTATCAATGACTACGAGTATGTTAGAATAGTTATTGAAGTTTATATAAACAGTTGGGCGTAGAATCTGACAAAAAAAATCCTCTGATCTAATGATGGCATGCCGATTAAATTGTAATGCTAAGCATGTATGCATGTGCTTGAAATTTGTTGTTAATTTTTATATTTGGCTCTAAGAAAATTAGAATACAGATATATTTAATTGTTCAACCTCGAAGGCATAATGAAATTCTGAACTGCGATATGTATCTACGGCTGGTAAATGTAATGGTTCCCTCCCAAATTAGAATTGTTGTTTGCGCAAGGTGTAAATCTTTGTGAATAGTATAGACCTTGGAAATTATTAATCCTTCGTATCGATTAAGGTGTCATTGGGCTTAATTTCTTGGTTCTAGTATACATGAATTGATTACTCTAGGTCCTGTTTGGATTCCTTTTCCATTGAAATCCATACATATATGTGTCTTTATTGATTTCCTGATTGAAAAAATCGCATGTGACCGTAGGCTATAACCAAGCGCTGGCCAAAAGGGTACTATTCGGAGCTCAGTTACTCCGATGCTCTAGAGGATTCACCAACTCCACAACACTCCTATTTACCCAGAGTGTTACGGTCCGAACTTGGTCATAAAGTTCTATTGACCAATGAGTGTAGGTATTATCCTACCCTTCCTCTCTCCTTCGTCAATGTTAAGGATTGATCGGATGGCTCTCAGAGATTCTCCTCCCTTGCGGATCTACGGTTGACGTCCACTCCGGACTTCTGGACTCTGGGATTTCCTCACCCTTTACAACAATGGCTCAGTTTTTCAGAGTGCCGAATCACCGAAGGATGAAGGCTCGGAGATCTAACGACCCTCGTTCAATCATTAGATCCATGACTGTCCTTTGCTCCTGGGCTTCGCGACTCCAACATAATAAATAAATTCACTCGGATATCCGAAGTGTTGAATCTCGAAATCTAAAGGCCTCGGGGATCTACGACTGACATTCTCCTCGCAACCAGATCAATGAATGCTGTAGCTTCCTCCTTTCACTGGCTCTGCTTTCCTTCAACAAGGGATTTTTCTCGAGGTTTCAAAGGTTGATTTTGATTTCTTCTCTGCAGGACTGACTCCTTGGTCTCTGCTTGCTTTCATGGAACGCTATCCCTCCTGAGCTTATGACACCTTCTACCAATGTCGTGTTTGGGTTATAATTTAGAACTTGACTTGTAAGTGGAAGTTGATTGGTATAAATAGTACAATTATTATACACATATATATGTATATAATATTATTATATGATATTATCTTAAGATTTCACTATTATATTTTATACATGACATTATGGATTCATTGCTAAGAATAATAAAGTAACTTAATATAAATGTCATAATTGTTTGGGTGATTTTATTATTGCAAGTTTTGTAGATATATAAATTTTTACACTGTTAATCATTTAGATTTTAGGATTCAATTTGCGTATCCTATTGTAAGAATGGCATAGGATGCACTCACATGAAGCTGGTAAAGATATGCATTCTCTAGAGATTGTGTATAATTAAAGTTGTGTATTGATGTTGAATTTAAGGATAAGTCGTGCTTAAGGTATCTAAAACTTGTTAAAAAGTTGATTTTGTATAAGAATACTATCTTGATAGATTATAAATCATTATCGATGGTTTTTCTTTTATATATATAAAGATTGTATTATTTATATAATGTTTAAACTTAATGATATTAATATATTTGGATAAATCAAGGAAACAAAATTTCATAGTTTGAAGACGATTACATTTTTGTAAGAAAATAGGAGGATGTTACATATGGTATTAGAGTGGGTTCAACCCTGCGACAAGGGCCTCGTTACGCCTTCCACTGTGTTAAACAAAATGATTAAAGATGTATCACTAATACATTTGAAATTTTCCATGCAGGTAATCATGGTTAGAGGACGCAAGGGAAGTAGACACCATGGTGTGAGAAGAAGAGGTGTGTCATCTCTGAGAGTATCCACGCCAGAGGGATCTAACCCTCAGAGGGATGAGCAGACTACTGAGTAGGAGCAGGTTGTTGTGGGAGATGTGGTAGGTATGATGAGATACTTCCAAAGGATGTCAGAGGCATTGATCAACTATCTTGATTGGGATGAGGGAAGAACATTTGTGCCCAATGAGGGTTCTCAACGCACTCCAACAGGTAGTAGTAGTATACAAAGAGAACTCAAGAAAGTGAAGTTTCTCGAGTTCTTAAGTGCCACAGATGGCTTAAACGCCAAGGCATGGTTGGAGAACATGGCGATGTGCTTCGCACTTCATGATTAAACCTCCAACATGAAAGTCCGCATAATCATGGTTGTAGAACCTGGTGATATGCTTCACACTTCATGATTACACCTCTTACCTCAACTAAACATGGATGTTGAAGACGTGTCATGGGAATTGTTCGAGGAACGATTTTGGGAGAGGTACTTGTCAGATGAATTCATTGAGCGTCAGTTTAATGAGTTCAATGCCTTACAACATGGTTGGAGAACATGGCGATGTTCTTCGCACTTCATGATTACACCTCTTACCTCAAATAAACATGGCCGTTGAAGACGTGTCATGGGAATTGTTCGAGTTACAATTTAGGGAGAGGTACTTATTGAACGAATTCATTGAGCACCATTTTAATGAGTTCAATGCCTTATGACATGGTAGTCGTATGGTACTGGAGTATGAGTCCAGGTTCATGGAGCCACTCAGATATGCTCCACATCTGAACACGGAGAAGTTAAAGGTCAACAAGTTTGTGTTCGGCCTTAACTTCAACATTCGTGCGAAGGTGAGGATCCTAATGCCCCAGACGTTGCATGATGTAGTTTAGAAGGCCATCATAGATGATGAATAGATTAATAGTGGGGGTCAGGGCATGAATCCTTCTAGACCGTCTAGATAGGCGACACCGAGAGCACAACAGTATCAGACACCAATAAGACAAACTTTTGGGTACCGTGATATGCCTAGAGGACCTATGTTTTCGACACCATAGTGACGAAATCTTTAGTAGAGGACTCCCTACAAAGCACCATAGAATCAACAACGATTTCGTCTACAACAACAATAATAGTTTAGGTTGTTCAATAGAACATACTAGGATCATAGAATACTATATCAACAACTTCTACTTCGGGGACCAGGAGCATTGGACCGAAGAATGGATGTTGGAAATGTGGAGAGCCACATTACCAACGATATTGTTTGATTGAGAAGGCTAGAGCTGCCGGATCATCAGGACCCACTACAGTTGGAGATTTGGGCAAGGCCCACCGAATACATGCAGCGATGAACAACCACTAGGCCAAGCACCGGTCCATTGTGCTCGAGACGTCAGGTATGATCACCGATCAAATTTTTAGTATTTTGATAAATCCAAGAGCTACAAAGAGCTTTATTTCTAGTGCAACACTAAAAATAATTAAGGTAAAGGAAGTCGAGTAGGACGAGTTCAGATACGTAGAAATGACATCGGGAGCCAAACAGAAGGTTGAAGGAAAGGTTATGGACTCCAAAATTAACTTGGGTGATTTTGTAACGAAGTTAAATATTTATGTCACGATTTTAGAATCTTATGATATAGTGATTGGCATGGACTGGTTGGAATCACATGATGTGATACTTAATTGCAAGATGAAACAGTTAAGTTTGACGGATGATATGGGACATAGTAGAGTGATTGTAGGAAGACACTAGGGAGTGTCTTTGAGGTTTATTTCTTCCCTACAATTACAGAAAAGTATGTGCAAGGGGTGTAAGTTATACACCATATTAGCGCTTAATGAAAAGGGGGATGCGAAAGGATTAATGTTATATTCCAAAATTCCATATCTGTGCATACAAGACATTGGCCCATCCATTTGCATACTTTGCCAAAAATACTGCTAAGGCTTCTTTCTAAAAGACCATTTTTTTGATAGTGTACGTGCCTTGTTGCACTAATAGCCCGCATACACACACGTGTTGCATGCTAGTTAGTCTGTGTACACACGTGTGCTGCATGCTAGTTAGCTCACGTACACACACATGCTGCATGCTAGTTAGCCCACGTTTACCTCCAAAAGTTGCAAAAAATATAAAATTGAGTGGAATTCGACGGAGTTTACGGGTTAGGGAGGGTTTCCTAAACATTTTACCCCTTGTAGCCCATCCCCAAATTGAATAACCATATTTTTCTCATATAAAAAGAGGTCTTGGGGAGTCATTTATGAAAAGGAGCAAGAGAATAAGAAAACTCTGCCAAAATCCCTTCCCTTTCTTAGCCCAAGATTTGCATCTCATTCTGAGTTTTAGCCTCAACCTTCCCCTCCAACCTTTCTCCTTATGTAACCCTTCCTCCTTCCCTTGGTGATATGTTGGTTGCGAGAAGATAATGTGGGATTGATGCACTTGGAGCCATGACAGAGGAGCCCAAACTTGGTTTGTGGAGAGGATGCCAACAAAGGTTGTAACCATTTTTATCTTGAAATTGAATAAAAAAATTTATCCTTGTTCCAAAACCCTATGTTTACATGTTTTTGTTAATTTGAGCATTTATATCTATGTTTAGACTTTTAAAGTGATCATTAGAGATTGTATGTGTTGTTGCATTGTATTCCTAACCCCTTGCAGGTCAACTTTGGGAGGAGATTTGTAATCTAGGAGGCGACAACAAGCGAAAGAGGTCTACACCTACTGCAAGGAATGAAGGTGCACTCATTAACTCTCTCTTTCATCACTTAGTTTAGATGGTTTTGGGGTAGATTAAGGGTAGATTAGTCTTTTAAGGGAGTTATCACTATGCTTATTCCTTAGACTTAGTTTAGGGGGATTTTCATCGTAGCAATTAAAAAACCTTCCGGTAGTATCATAGTTTGCAGACATATTTCCGGAGGAACTACTAGGTTTTCCACCATAACGAGAACTTGAGTTTACCATATATTTGAAACCTGGAACAAAAGCAATTGCCAGAATTCCATATTAGATGTCAACGCCTGAATTTCAGAAGTTGAAAATGCAACTGAAGGAATTGTTAGACTTGGGACTTATACGTCCAAGTGTGTCACCATTGGGTGCAGACATTATTTTTGTGAGAAATAAGGATGGATCGTGGAGCCTTTGTATTGACTATCACCAATTAAACAAAGCAATGATCAAGAACTAATATCCGTTTCCAAGAATAGATGATTTATTTGATCAGATGAAAGGAGCATCTATGTTTTCTAAGATTGACTTGAGATCAGGATATCACCAGTTATAGATCAAAGAGGAAGATATCCCTAAGACCACATTTAAGACGAGATTCATACACTATGAGTTTACTATTTTACTGTCTGGACCGACGAATGCCCCGAGAGTATTCATGAGTTTGATGAATGGGGTATTCCGTGAATACTTGGACAAGTTCGTTCAAGTATTCATTGATGATATACTGATTTATTATCAGACAAAAGAAGAGCATGACGAGCACTTTAGATTGGTTCTATAGTGTCTAAGAGAAAAAAAATTGTACGAGAAACTATCAAAATGTTCTTTTTACCAATACGAGATTCATTACTTGGGACACATCTTATCTAGAGAAGGTATCGTTGTGGATCCAACGAAAGTAGAGGATATTATGGAATGGCCCGCACCGACAAACGTACAGGAAGTACATAGCTTTATGGATTTTGATAGGATATTACCGATGATTCGTCGGATGTTTTTAGAAGATAGCAAATCCAATCACGAAATTGCAGAAGAAAAACAAGAAATTTGTATGGACATAGAAATGTGTGGAAGCATTTCAAAAGATTAAGGATTTGTAAACGACAACACCGATATTAAAGATCCCTGACATGGACAGATAATTCTTGGTATGCACAAACACATCCAAGGAAGGTTTAGGCAGAGTTTCGATGAAAGACGGTCGAGTGATCGCTTACATTTCTAGGAAATTAAGAAGGCACGAAGAAAACTACGCAATGCATGAATTGGAGTTATTGACGATTGTATATGCCTTGAGACTTTGAAGACATTATTTGATTGGATGGAAATTTGAATTAAAGACATATCATTGTGGATTGCAACATATTTTTACTCAGAGTGACCTGAACGCGCGACAAAGGTGTTGGTTAGAACTACTTAGGGAATATGATTTCGAGATTACTTACATTAAAGGAACGATGAACATAGTAGTAGATGCGTTGAGTCAGAGACAACGCATAGTCTCGGTAATACCTCTTAAGACGAATCTGTGAGAAAATATTATAGCTCTACAGATTGAGGATGATTGGTACAAGTAAGTTAAGGCTAATACCAGACAAGATACCACGATGGTACTGAAGTTTGAAGGTTATTTATTGGACAAGGATGGATTGTTGAGATATAACGACATAATTTTCATACGACCTAACGATGAATTAAGAATTTTGATCTTAAGCGAAGCTCATTGAGCAGTTTACATGGCTCATCCAGGAGTCACGAAGATGAAGGTAGACCTTAATCCTTTATTCTTTTGGAAAGGAATGAAAATGAACATAGTTAGTTATGTGGTGAGATTTCTAGAATGTTAGCAAGTGAAGGCTAAACATAGACATCTAACATTATTGTTACGGCCACACACTATTCCTGAATTGAAATGCGAGGTCATGTTGATGGATTTTATTGTTAGATTTCCACTGACGACAAGGATACACAATTCAATTTTTGTGGTAGTTGACACTCTGACGAAGAGTGCACACTTTATTCCAGTGTGTACGATGTATCAGGTGCTAGACATAGCTAGAGTATTTTTTAGCGAGATTGTGAGGTTACATGGTGTACCAAGAAGAATCATATCCGATCGAGGATCAATGTTTACTATATGATTTTGGACTAGTTTCCAAGAGGCCTTGGGAACACACTTGAATTTTAGCACAACATATCACCCCGAGACAGATGGACAAACTGAAAGGATGAATAAGATTTTAGAGGATATGTTGCATATGTATGTGATGGATCAACAAAAACATTGGAAAGACTTATTACCATTGGTAGAGTTTGAATACAACAATAACTACCAGAGTCCGATTAAGATGGCACTGTTTGAGTTTATTTACAGGAAATCGTGTTGGACGCCGTTGAGTTGGGATCAACTTGAGGATAGGGTCCTGGTGGGACCAGAAGTGATCCAAGAAATTAAATAACATATGCAATCAATAAGACAAAGGATTAAAGAAGTGCATGATCGACATAAGAGTTATGTTTATGCGCATCACGTTGACCGCAATTATGAGGTTAGTGACAAAGTTTTCTAGTGGGTAAAACCGCATAAGAGTTCGATCAAGTTTGGAAAGGGTGATAAACTCTCTCCTAGTTTTGTGGGACCTTTCAAAGTTGTGGAAAAGAAAGGACCCATGGGTTACTGACTAGCCTTGCTTAGTTCTTTGAGGCGTATGCACGATGTATTTCATGTATCTATTTTACAACATTATATTAGTGATCTGTCACATGTTATTGACATGAGTTATTTGTAGGTGTCAGATGAGGGTGCTCTCATGGCAGAGACAATATTCATTGTGGACCATAACAGTCGACAACTACATCATCGAATAGTCGATCAGGTCAAGGTCCAGTGGGACAACTATAGTCCACACTCGGCTACATGGGAGGACACAGTTAAGATGTGTCATCCATTTCCTTATTTGTTTGATAGATTATATATGTAGATCTATGTCGGATACATTTTAATTTCATTTATAGACAGTACAAACTTCATGACGAAATTTAAAACAAGAGGGGGTGTATGTAACATCCCGTTCTACTGATCACACTTATATTGACTTATTCTTTGAGGACACTTGCATGCAAGTGATCCAACTATAGTACATTATAATTTTGTTTCGATTATGAGTTATATATGATGTTGATGATGTATTATAATTCATTATTACTTTTAGATATATATGTATTGACAGATATTATTGACGAGTTCTCCTGAGTGTGCATGACGAATGACAGGATATGGATGCTAATGGCATCAATGGACTTCCTTGGACTTCGGATTGAGTCAGGGAGTGGATTGTATTTTGTTTGAGTATTTCATTTTACACACATGTGACATATGATTGATTATAGTATGAATTGTATATATGGATTATTGACATTGTTTTTGTCAGTGGATGCAGGCTTGACGATGCTTTCTAATCCGACTCACATAAGGAGTAAAAGGGTCATGCACATAAACCAGACATTTGAGGGAGAGGTGTGGTAACATCCCTATCATAGCCTACTAGTAATCCCACCATGACATGAATTGTAGGTTAACGATTACCTAGTTCGATAGGTACACGATTTCGTGAGGGCAGACTGAGACAATCACTCACGAGGAAATATAAAGGGCGCACAATAAGGCAAAGTGCTTATTCCTTAGAAGCCCTTATTCTCTCACAAGGTCGACCAAGTGGAGTGTTGAATCCAAGTGTCAGACAAACTTCTAAAACTAGTCAAAGGCGAGTGGCACCCTTGGAGCATGAAGGTGCATATTGAAGGGCACGTCGTGCAATTAAACGTGAGTCAATAAATCTAGGTGGCCTAGAAAATAATGAATTGTTTAGACCTTGTTAGAATAAAATTTAATTAGTCAGTAAATTATAAACTTAGAAGTCTAACAAGAGTCTAAGCCTAAGTCTAAGACTAAATCTAAGTCTAAATTTAAATAAGGGACTAAATAAAATATTAAATAAGTCAAAAGATTTGAGATAAAATCAAACTCTAGTAAAAGAAGGAATACGAATTTAAAGATTGGGAAAATTGCACATGTGTGCATGAAAATAATAAAATGGTTTTTTAAAATAAAAAGAAATTAAAAACATGAGAGAATATGTGTAGTCATAGAATGACATTTTGAGTTAATCTACCACTAAGTCTAACTAAAAGAAGACTCCTAAACCAACTCAAACTAATATCTAGTTAGGGAACACTCATTAAATGGGAATTCGAGGAACTAAGAGACATCTAAGAGAAAAATAGGAACACATTGGGGAATGTGAGGGAAAATGGATTTTTAAATAAAATAAAAAGAGTAATTATTTGTGCAACCTTGGGAGAGTGTGACACTTGTGTTGGGTGAATAATTAATTAATTTAATTAATAAAAATGATTTGGTTGTGCATGGGTACAAGTTTCATTGAAAAATAATTCTATAAAAGAAATGGAGGAGAAGTGAAAAGGGGGTCACCTTTGGTTAGTATTGTTATGCTGCCAAATTTTTTCTTGACTAAGCTTTACTTGTGAGAGTTGGGATTCCAAGACTTGTAGAGGGTGGAAGCTCTTCCTTGCGAGGTACATTTGGTGCTATCATTTGTAGTTTTTGTGTGTGGCCCCTTTGCGGCTCGGTGGGCTAAGGGGGAAGAAGAGTACCCCTAGCGTTGGCTGAGAGGTACCAGTGAAGTCCTTGGATTAACAGGTGGGAGAAAGGAGGAGGTAGCACAACCTTCAAGTTGAAGATCGACCTTACTCATTTCCATTCTGGTTACGGTATTTTGTTATAATCATGTTGTTGTTATAATTATTGAATTTCGTTTTGTAGTGGTGTAAATAATTGAAAATTTATAGATTTCATTTGAGGAATGTAAATATTACTGATCTTTTGAATGAATTATTATAGATTTTAAATAAAGAATGGAATTGTTACAGATCTTGTAATTTCCATATATGTATATATAAAAATGTATATATCACACGAACCTTATGAATAGAATTCTAATTCAGTTTATCAGAATATTATCAATGACTACGAGTATGTTAGAATAATGTATGAAATTTATATAAATAGTTGGGCGTAGAATTTGATAAAAAAAATTCCTCTGATTTAATGATGGCATGTCGATTAAATTGTAATGCTAATCACGCATGCAGGAGCTTGAAATTTGTTGTTAATTTTTAGATTTGTTTCTAAGCAAATTGGAATACATATATAGTTAATTTTTCAACCTCGAAGGTGCAATGAAATTCTGAACTGTGATATGTATCTACGGCTGGTAAATGTAATGGTTCCCTCTCAAATTAGAACTGTTGTTTGCACAAGGTGTAAATCTTTGTGAATAATATATACCTTGGAAACTGTTAATCCTCCATATCAATTAAGGTGTCATTGGGTATAATTTCCTGTTTCTAGTATACCTGAATTGATTACTCTCGTTCATGTTTAGATTCCTTTTCCATTGAATTCCATACATCTATGCATATTGATTGATTTGCCGATTGACAGAATCACATCTGACTGTGGGCTAGAACCAAGCGTTGGCCAAAAAGGCACTATTTGGAGCTTCGGGGCTCTGGTGCTTCGGAGGATTCACCAAATCCACAACACTCCCATTTACCTGGAGTGTTACGGGTCAATTCTGTCATAAATTTCTATTGACTGATGGGTGTAGGTATTAACCTACCCTTCCTCTCTCCTTCGTCAATATTAAGGCTTGATTAGATGGCTCTTGGGGATTCTTCTCACTTGCGTATGTACGGTTGATGTCCACTCCGGACTTCAGGACTCCGAGAGTTCCTCACCCTTTACAACAATGGCTCAATTCGTCGGAGTGTCGAATCACCGAACCACCGAAGGATGAAGTCTCAGAGATCTAACGACCCTCGTTCGATCACTAGATCCACAATTTTCCTTTTCTCTGGGTCTTCATGCATCAACCACAATAACTAAATTCACCCGGATAGCCGAAGTGCCGAATCCTGAAATCTAAAGGCCTCAGGGATCTACGGCTGATGTTAATCTCACAACCAGATCAACTATTGTGTAGCTTCCTCCTTTCTCTGGATCCACTTTCCTTCAACAAGGGATTTTTCTCGGGGTTTCAAAGGTTGATTTTGATTTCTTCTCTGCAGGATCGACTCCTTGGTCTCTGCTTGCTTTCACGGACCACTATGCCTCCAGAGCTTATGACACCTTCTACCAGTGTCGTGTTTGGGTTATAATTTAGAACTTGACTTGTAAGTGGAAGTTGATTGGTATAAATATTAAAATTATCATACACATATATATGTATATAATATTAATATATGATATTATCTTAATATTTAACTATTATATTTTATACATGACATTATGGATTCATTGCTAAGAATAATAAAGTAACTTAATATAAATGTCATAATTGTTTGGGTGATTTTATTATTGCAAGTTTTGTAGATAGATAAATTGTTACAGTGGTAATCATTTAGATTTTAGGATTCAATTTGCGTATTCTATGGTAAGAATGGCGTAGGATGCACTCACATGAAGCTGGTAAAGATATTCATTCTCTAGAGATTGTGTATAATTAAATTCTTGTATTGATGTTGAATTTAAGGATAAGCCCTGCTTAAGGTATCTAAAATTTATTGAAAAGTTGATTTTGTATAAGAATAATATCTTGATAGATTATAAATCATTATCGATGGTTTTTCTTTTATATATATATATAAAGATTGTATTAAAATATGTAATGTTGAAAATGAATGATATTAATATATTTGGATAAATCAAGGAAACAAATATTTATAGGTTGAAGACGATTACATTTTTGTAAGAAAAGAGGAGGATGTTACAATCAATACTTCCTCCATTAACAACCAAAACTTGAAAATTTGTCACTGGATATACAAAAAAATTGAGGTGCTCTGCTAATATTTTATCAATGAAGTTATGGGTACTACTCGAGTCAATGAGCACTATAAGCTTTTGCTTCTTAATGTAACATAGAATATTTAGGGTTTGAGGTGATGACAAACCTACCAATGCATGAACACATATTTATCATATGTTTGAATCAATGTTATGCACAATTTTTACCTCTATTTCGTGTTCTTTTAAGTTGGCAAGTTCTTCCTTGTTTATTTTAGTAGATGCCTCCACTTCCTCTTCATCTTTATTTTCTAAGGTGAAATTTTTTGTTTCTTAACATTTATGTCCTTTTGACCATTTGTTGTTACAACCAAAGCATATTCCTTTTTCTCTTCTTTCCTCCATTTCCTTTTTTGATATTCGAGTAGGTTGAGGTACGATTGTCTTATGAACCCCAAAACATTCTCTGGTTCTTGTGTATGCTCCAATGGTAGACTTGCTTGTATCTTTATTCATGGCTTGAATATGATGAGAAAATTGCATATCTTCCATAATATTTTCATGATTTTTTAGGAAAATTTCATGTTTAATGTCTTCTTTTAATCCACCCATGTAAGCTTCCAACAAATGTTCATCACTTATGTTATCTACCCTTGTGGCCAAGGTTTGAAATTATGAATTATAATCTTCAATATCACCTAAGTGCTTGATTATTGTTAATTGACTGAAGTAGTCTTGTTCCCAAACTTTCCCATATTGTGCTTCTAAGTCTCTTGTACATTATCCCCAAGTATAATGATAATAATGGGGCTTCCTTTTAACTACCCATTGATACCATTGATATGGTTTTATCTCAAAGTTCAAAGTTGCTATATGAACCCTTTTCTTATCATCCATAATATTATGTAGTTCAAAATATTGATATAGTTGGTTCACCTAGGTAAATATATTTGTTCCATCAAACTTCCTTAATTCAACCTTGGGAAGGTTCACTTCTTTTGGAGACCATCCACAAGTAACTCCATTATTGGAGTCAAATCCCCCTAGAAATTTTTTATTATTGGAAAGTTGTTCAACCTAAATACTACCTTTATTTTCATGAGTCCCTTTAGCCACCTGATCAATTTTAGGGAACCTCCCATTTAATGCTTCTATAATCTTTTGTTCCATTTGTTCCAACTTTCCATCCATTTTTTGTTCCATCGCTCTTTTCATTCATTCGTTATTTTCATCCATCTTCCTTTCCATTTCTGTTTGAGTATTCATCAAATCAACATGTTTCACTAACCTATCCTTCAATCCATTAATTTGACTATCGAATTTGGATAGCTAGTTTTGTATCTCCTCATTTCTTCATAAGTCATGGAGGAGCTTTATGGAGGGTTAATTGGTGAAGTAAATTTTGGATCTTTCTTTGGATCCATGGGAAAAAGTTATTGGGTCCTAAGGACAAGGGAGTGTCAGGTGCTATAGATTTCTGATATATGTGAAAGATCCAATAATGGTACTCAACTCAATAGCTCAGGTCACTAACTAAGGAGGCTCAACCATGCCCTTAGCCATACTAATCGACTACCTAAGTACTAGAGAGTGGTCTCCCTAATTGTTGTTCTTGATTTAGTATATCAACAAGTCGACCAAAAACTTATTTAAGGCTGGTTTTAGGTATACCTAGGGGACTTCCTATATACCCAAAGGTATGTGGAAGTGAGAGTCCAATTACAAATATTGTCTAATGTGATACTACTCGAAGAGGTACCAACATGGGTTACATGAGTTTCCAACTAGGTGAAATAATGTGTTTCCAACCACGTGAAACCATGTGTTTTTCTTGCATGTATTCTTCCCCAACCATAATTTTACCCGCTAAATGACATATCTTGTATTATTTAAAGACGCTAGAACATGTCTCCAATTTTTTTTTCAAAATGAGCTTGCTAACAAAAAAAAAAAAAATTTAAAATCATCAGAAAATAACTTGTGAAAAAACCCTAACTTTCACAAGCTATATATCATAAAATACAATGGGTCAAAATCTGAAATTTTTTCCTACATGTACTTCAGTCTATCAATTCATGATTATGAAAATTCCAGAGTTTGAAACTTCAATACAAAAAATTACAGCAAAAATACTAAGAGAATTGATTGAAGGATTAGTCACAAATGTTGTCTTCCACAGACTATATCTATGAAAGTATATCAAAACCGCACCTAAAATTTTGACCACCTATATTATGACATTTCTCCTCATTTTCCAAAATATTTTACCGTCTGAAACTTTCTAGAATTTTTTTTTATAGAAAAAATTCCAATATGGCTTGTTTAAAACCGTTTTCAAGATGAGTCACAAACCCTGTCTTCCATAGGCCATATCTCTGAAAGTATAATGAACCAGAAACTGAAATTTTTAATAGACTTACTATGACATGTCTCTTGAGTAACCTCTAAATTTTGTTTTCTGAAGCATCCCATAATTTTTTTTATAATGAGAATTCCAAGATGACTCACTTGAAGAAGCAAAACCCTAGGATCGATGGTCTTGACACCAAATGTTATGAATCAACGCCTTGGAAATGATAATAAGTCAATGAATAATAGTCCACTTCAAGGGGGAAACCTCCTTTTATAATATATTCATTGTACAAGACAATATGAGATGTTTATACACATGATTATCCTTTATTATAAATCTGAGATAAAGTGAGCATGATGTAACCTACCACTAAGCTGAGCTAATCCTAATGAACAAACACATAATAAATGAGTGTTAAGGCCTTAAAATAGGACCGTAGGGGCCTTAATAGAGGCTTAATGACTTGCAAAGAAGAATCAATGAAGATTCTCACATAAAAACCCGAAGCCATTAGCTAAAGAATGTCATTAATAAGGCACAAGGAGTTAAGGAAGCCTCCATAGCCTTGAAGATAGAAATGTAAACTTGTTGTAAAAGAACAACAAGGATCTCATGAGGTGAAGTGTGACTCATGGGATAGAGTGTGTAGTGGAAGCAGAGTGTAGGTTCAAAGAATTCAAGGGACAAAATAATAAAGGTTATTCACTTAAAAGTGAAAATGGAGAAATGTATCACTCCATTGGGAGTAGTTTGGTATCTAAGTGGACAAGTAGGGCTTCACAGGGATTACACAATGAAGTGAAGTGAAGTATTCAAAATTGAGAAAATCCAATGGACTGCTAGAGTAATCGCAAGGGATGCCATAATGTTAATGGTTAAGCTAGTCATAGGATATCACATTATCAAGCTGATGGAATGATGTAAAGTACCTCATTCCAAGATGATGGAAGGTTCCAACAAGGTAAGGATGGGGCATGATTTCCTGAGTGGAAGCAGTTGCCAATAGGGAATATTGGCTGGAAATGGAGAATGGCCAAGTGGGACTTGGTTGGAAAATGTTCAGGTTAAGGAACATGAATGCATAGATGAGAAGAATGATAGTGAACACAACTACAAGGATCTAGAAGGATTGAAGGATAGCTATGTGGAGAACAAGAAGATGAAACAAATATGCACTAGAGTGCATACTTGAAGTGATGCATGATACACACAATGAATATAGAATACATGTGCATTATTAGACATGATGATATTGGACGCTTGATGCATATTGATGTGTAATAGTTCATGTGGAAATGCTTGGACATGCATATGGCATGAGAATAGTTTGTTTTTATATATGTAATAATGATGTTATGATGATTGAATATGACTAGTGATGGATTATGTATCCAAGAAAAATGTTTATAACATGGTTGAAGGTGTTGATGTTGCTGTTGCTGCATATGACAAGCATCCGTTTAAAGATAAATTAGGATGGTAAGAATGTTGATCAAGAAAGGAGCCTACAAGCTTCTACAAAATACCAGCTGACCAGTTAGCATCGACTAATGTGATAACGACCATACAACTATGCATTTGGGTTACTTATGATGCATAAATGTTTAAGGGAATTGAGGTAAGAATTACCTCAGTCAAAATTCAGTATTAGAATTGATGTGTAAAGATGGAAGGCCTTGAGTATATAAATGTTGCTTGATGATTGAATGCAATTATATGAAATTTAATTACATATTATGTTATGTTGGTTATGAGATCATAAGTAGGTCAAGTCAAGAGACATACTCCTTCTATAGAAATAGATGCCAGTAGAGCTAGACACATGTGAGACCATGATGTGGTTGGATATGGAAGGGATATAGTGTTGTACAAGTGCGTAATGGTGTTCCCCTGTATAACCAATGTTTGGACTGCAACCTCTTTGTCGACATTCAAGAGAAATAGAGGATTATATTCTTGGTGTTTTGTATGGGTTGAAGAGGAAAGTATCCAAATGACCGAGCAAGTAAATGGGGAATAGTTTGGATGATGTGTTGAGGCGTTGGTTGAACCTTCCAACTCACCATGGCAGACTACATGACATAGATATATGGTATTCTAGAGTTAATGCAAGGATGCATTGTTTAGGTGTGTCCATGGGTATTGGCACATATGTTTATTGGTAATGTTTGATTGCATTATAGCTTGGTGTGCTAGATAATGCATATAAAGTGAGTGATAGTTTCATTCCATTTAAAATGAGTAATAGCTAGAAGTGATTGAATTGTTGGTAAGATACAATTTTGAGATCATTCCATGAGTTGTCATAAATGTTACAATGAAAACATAATGTGCATACTTACTAACAATTTGTTTGGTTGAATGAAAGTTGAGGGGAAATTGCAAGAATAATGGTCTTGAGTATGGAAATGGTGTAAGCCTATAAGGAAGACCAATGCTTGTTGTTGCAAGAGACAAACATTATGAGAAGGAATCTCATACTGGGAAATACAAATTTTCCTATAAAACCTATTTGAATCAGTAACATAAGTTGTTATGATGATATATCATGATGATTGTATGAGTGTACATATGAGATACTGGATATTGAAGGTGGAAATATTGGGAATACGGATACTATTAGGACACCATAACCCTATGATTTCCATTGGGTACAAATTGCTAGTGGGATTCTGGTAGTAAGTTGGTGCTCTCCTTGCACAAGAACACATTGGAAAATGATGGATCGTCTGAGGGACTATGAAGCATATAAGGGGATGTTTGAGCTTGGAGGGTGAGTATAAAAAGGAATAAGTAACTTCATGATGCATATGACATGGTGGCTAGAGTCATGAGGGTGTGTATGAAAGAACGATGAGCTGAATTCTTTTCTGTGGCAGCTTTGTGAAGCACAATATATCCACACAGATAAGTATTGGTTTATGTTTACAAACTTATTTTTGAGTAAATGTTACAGTGTGGAGTTGAGAACTCCAGTGAATAAGATGATTGTTACATGATAATGGCTATAACATTTATTTTTTCATGATGGTTGCATAGGAATGATTGAAGAATGAAGACATGAGTGAGTACTCGGAAAGAAGAGCACCGAAAGAAAACAGAGCTCAAGGACAAAGGCATGGAACAAGTAAAGTCTAGTGCACTTGTTGCAGCTTGAAAGAAGCAAAGTGGAGTTGAATATGCAATGCAAAAGGCACATTTGCAAATATTTGAAGGTTTGGAGATTCCATTATCATAGTTGGATTTTCTGGAGACAACTTTGAGACTTCATGTCTGACCTTATTCTAGAGCCCTGGAGGGAAGTGGTACATCTTGAGGGATTGTGGTGTAGAGAAGGGGGTAAAATTTCTTGGATTGTGTAGGTTGAAAGGAATGAAAAAATATTGGTTGGAATTGTTATGGGAATCGACAAATTGTAAAAGTTGTTACAGTTGGAGTTCCTAGAGACACAACTCTAAGACTTCCCAATGAGTCTGTGATGTAACCCTGGAGGGGAATGGTATAGTCCAAGGGACTATGTTGCAAAGAAGGAGGTACACTTCCTTGGGTTGTGCAAGATAAGGGGAATGAGAGATTGATGGTTGGAAATACTGGAAAAATTATGAATTGTGAAATCAATTATGTATGGTTTTAGGATCAAGTGCTTATGTGAAGCTTTTTGGGGCTAGAATGCCTCTATGATGTTAGGTCGAAGAGCATATATGTTGATTAAATGTTGGAGAGCCCAGAATCACAATATGTATGTACCCATGTGTGGTGTTGTGCACCGAGGAAAATGCACAAATAAGGGGGAGGGGATGTAACATCCCTAGTTTTAATCCCCAAAAATTATAATGTAAATGTACAAATGTGATTTAGGCTAGTGAGTCGATATGTTGGGTCGAACAACCCATATTGATTAATATGGCCGATGGATGAATTATGTATTTTGTACATTGGAAATGATTAATAAAAATAATAATCACTTTCTAGGGTACGAGTGAGACAATAATGATGGGGGGCTATGATTCACCAAGAAAGCGGGTTGAAGAGGGTGTTGGACACACCTACCACACTTAGAGGGGGGGTGAATGAGTGTGGGGCTCTTTTTCCCAAAACTTCCCTCTTGCACAATAACTCGTCAATTAACATTCAACATTTATTCATTACCCATTGCTGTCATTTATAACCAGTTAGATGTGAGCACATATCAACAACATATATCAACAATATATCATCAACAATTCATCACCACAATGAACACAAAGAGCACAAGATGTATGTATAATTTTCTTTTTATTACGGACTACAATCCTTGGGTTTTATCAGCAACAACTGAATATAGTACAACTCTACAAGAGCACCAACTCTATATGCAAGACTCAACTTACATTCTCAGCACCAACTGAGATGAGGCAACAATCCTCAACAGATATCAATCTGTCAACAGGTACGCGACTTGTCAGTAGTGTAGCCCGCGTGTGCACGCGCCCTGGCTCACTATAGCTCGCATGTGAACGCGGCCAGTGTATAATGCAACAAGCTTCACATGCTCAGATCCTCTGCAACCTGCAATCACTTTCTCTTCTGTCTTCAACTGTCCAAATTGACCCACAGCCAGTCACAACAAATCCAATCTCTCCAATAGCTTGCTCATGCTCCACAACAAATCAATATGAATGCTATCTCAATCATGTATAAATAACTAGTATACCATAGCAATCATGTCACTACTGAATCACAAGAGTGCTGCTCACTCCATCAACCAAATCAACCAAAATGAGCCACATCATAGAAGCCATACCAAGAATTCCCTAAGCATTCACATCATATCAAACAATAACATCTATCAAGACAATAATGTAACCATACCAGTGTCTTAGTGATAGATCTGAGGCCATAGAATGCAGATCTGGAACCTGCCTCATCATCCAAGAGCTTGGCACCATCTTAAACACAAATCTCCATGAGGTTATTCAGTCCACGCTCCCTGTACACAAGCATCCCGCGTGTACACTCACCCTATACACAGCCAGCCCGCGTGTACACGCACCTTATACACAGACAACCCGCGTGGGCATAAAAAAATAGGGTTTTCTGTGAATCCGAGACTTTTGCCGTCAAGACCTCCGACATTGCCGGAAATTTGATGCGTCCATGAGATCTTCCTCTCGCTCTCTTCCTCAGAATGGATCTTCAATCATGCTCAAGAGATCCACACCAATAAGATTCTCTCACAAGAAGCTCTTCATCAATACTCCAAAATATATTCACAAGAAGCTCTCCATTGATCCACAAGGATTCTCACCAAATGTACATTTTACAAGAGATCCTAGCTTCTTATTTATACTTTCATATTCTAGGTCACTTAACCCATTTTTAGGTTACTTAA
>ML807479.1:97276-108646 GCA_009831015.1 Picea engelmannii | reverse complement strand
CCTATCCTAGATCGGATCTTCTTTCTAAATCAGCATAGGATGTCCTGGTCTCACGCAACCGAATGCTATTACAGGAACTGAACGAGGTATTGCTGTTACGGCTGGTGTAACAGCTTCTTCTCATCGTTGTTGATGTTGTTTCAACATCGCAATTCGCGGGCTGTTTCAGCCACGTGAATTGCGCTCTGACTGTGTTGAATGCTGACTGTGATGGCTTCCTTTGTGTTTCAGCATCGTCGGTTCTAGCACCTGCAGCTTTGGACTATGTAACAGCTTCGTGTTTCGGCATCTGCGTCCTCAAACTATAAGGCAGCTCCGTGTTTCAGCATCTGTGACCTCGGACTGTATGGAAGCTCCGTGTTTCAGCATCAGTTCTGTGTTTCAGCAACAACGACCTTGGACAGTTCTGTGTTTCAGCAATAGGCCTCAAATGCTAATCTGCAGTTTTGGACACTTATGCATTTCCAATCAATGGTTAAGTACGAGAGTGATGTAAAATATTATGCAAAACAGATTAAACGTATAGTAATGAGAAGGGACGTTGTATACCTTTGAGATGATTAGATAAAGTGATAGTATGAGTCTAAATGTAGGTGATCAAGAGTATAATGGTGGAAAAAAGTATAGGCAAAAAGGTACATTGTGTGGTCCTAACAACAACCTAACCCAAACAGGGGCTGCTATGATCTCGGTTCTGGGATTGAAGTCAAGAGTCCAGGGGGCTAAGAACAACCCTCTCGACCCCATGAAATAGGGTGTAGATCTGAAAACTAGATCACGATCCTCTTTCCTAGTGAAGCTGAAGACAAAAAACCCCTGCTTACTGCACATAGAGAAACGTTTCCTTGTATCAGCATCTTCCAATGATCATCCATCCATGCCTCCACCGTTTTGGGGCTAGGCCATAACCCCGTAAACTTTTCGATGAGGGCCTTTTCTGCTAGAAGGAGGGAAAGATTGCAAGGGTCCTTTGGAGATAGCTCCAGAGAAGGGATCTCCTCCATCTTCTTAACAAACTTAGTCGAGAGAGAAGGCTTGGATTTAGGTCCTACTGAGCGGACTAACGTTTTGAAAGCTTCCAAAGGATCTTCTTCCAACTCGAAAATCGGATCTGGGGCCATCGTAGCAGGGCGACGACCACCAACAAGCAAGAGGAAAGTCGCAGAGGCCACTGCTCCAAAACGCATGCCAATCTGAGGAAATGCAGACGAGAGGGACGCTCTGATACGCCGATCCGTGGCCCTGTAGAACCCTGGTCGGCTGCTACAAATGAAGACGCGCCCCTGCAATCAAACACCAGAGAGGAGGCGGCTAGGGTTTAGGCCCTAGCCGCGTTGACCTTCCGTCTCGCTTCATCCGGTGTTTTCCACGAACAACCGTGTCATACGTCCATTTACATGGTATGAAATGTGCGATTTGAAAAATCTGTCAACCACTACAAATATTGCATAACTCTTCTCTATGCAAGGCAATCCTAATGTGCAATCCATAGAGATATATTCACAAGGGGCGTTTGGATATGAATCCCATTGTTTTTTAGTCCTTCCCTTTGCTAGATAACATATCCTACATCTCTCTATAATCTTGTTTGCATATTTCTCAATCTTTAACAAAAAAATATATAATCAATATTTTACTCTTGCTTAAATGTGGATTTATTGTAAAAGTTATAATATCATCTCCTTCCTTGTTGTGTTAATTTGCAAGTAGCATATCCATTATATGATCAATGGATATAATATATATCTTGTTGATCCTAAAAGTATCATATTATACATATTGTATAAATATGAGCTTGAATGCATCATAATGTTAAATGATATCTTGAATGTGATTAATCGTCTTCAAATTAATGTAATAACAATTCAGTTGATTAGATCTGTTAATCTATTGAATTTATATTAATGATTTATTGGATGATTATATATTGGATGACTTATATAATGAATTATATTATCACTTATCGGAATCTAAATGCGAGTTGCGCGTTCACATATCTAAAGGTTGCGCAAGTTGTGCAACCTCAACTAATGTAATTAAATGATTTTACTTATGTATGAATGAGCAACAAATAAATAAATTATGTTTGTCGTATTTGCTTACTCTTGATGTTCAATATTTTTGGAGGTTGTTACATATGGTATCAGACCTGATTCCACTCTCCGACACCAGACTCGTTATGACTTCCAATGCATTTTGTTTACATTAAGATATATCGCTAATATAAATTGAAATTGTTTTATGACAAGTATCATGGTTAGAGGACGAAGGATGAGTAGATGTTAGGGTGCAATAGGAAGAGGTATGCTTCCTCCAAGTACATCTACACCCGAGGGATTTTGTTCACATGGAGAAGAGCATACTACCGAGCAGGAGCATGTTGCAGTGGACGATGTCATGGGTATGATGAGGTCTTTTCTGTGGATGTCAGAGGCATTGATAAATATTCTTGATCGAGATGAGGGTAGAGGATCTGCACCCAATGAGGGTTCGTAACTCCCTCATGTAGTTAGTGTTAGTATTCATAGAGAACTCAAGAAGGTAAAATTTCCCGATTTCTGGGGTTCCACGGACGGTTTAGATGCTGAACCTTGATTGGAGAATATGGCAATCTGTTTTGAATTGCACGATTATACCTCCAACATGAAGGCCCGTATGACGGTTTTTCAGCTAAAAGGGAGTGCACTTATTTGGTGGAAGACACTCTTACCACAACTGAATATGGTTATTGAAGACATGTCTTGGGAATTGTTTGAGGAATTATTTCGAGAGAGGTATCTATTTGAAGAGTTCATTGAGTGCTAGCTTAATGAATTCAATGCTTTATGACAGGTTAGTCATACAATACCTGAGTATGAGGCTAGATACATGGAGTTGCTCAAATACACTCTGCACGTGAACAATGAAAAGTTAAAGGTTATTAATTTTCTTTTGGTCTCAAATACATTGAGCGCCAGCTTAATGAATTCAACGCTTTACGACAGGGTAGTCGTACAATACCTGATTATGAGGCTAGATTTATGGAGTTGCTCATATACACTTTGCACCTGAACAATGAAAAGTTAAAGGTTAATAAAGGTTAATAAATTCGTGCTAAGGTGAGGATCTTGATGCCTTAGACTTTGCATGATGCAGTACATAAATATTTTATCTCTAAAGAAGAGTTGAACAATGGGGTTCAGTGTAGGACTCCTTCCAAGAAGACATGACATACACCACTTAGAGTGCCACAACAACAGACACCCATTAGACATACTTTTGGGCACCGTGATACACCCAGAGGACTTGTATTTTCTACACCATGCAGACATGATACCAATCAGAGGAGTCTATGTAGAGCACCACCGCAATAACATCTGCATCGTCCTAAGCAAAAATTGTAGTATAGATATGTTCCACAGAACATATCCATACCTTAGAACCATAAACCAACAAATTCTTCCTCTGGAACTAGGAGCATTGGTCCTAAGAACGGGTGTTGGACTTGTGTAGAGCCCTATTATTAGAGAGATTGTCCTATCGAGAAGGAGAGAACTTCTGGATCAATAGGAAAAATGACAGTAGGATATTTGGGAAAGGCCCATACGATTCATGAAGTGGTGAATAACTACCAGGCTGAGCATTAGTCTACAGTGCTTGAGACTTCAGGTATGATAGTAGATCAATAGTTTAGTATTTTAATAGATCCAGGGGCTACTTAGAGTTTTATATCTAGTGCCCTGTTGAATAGAATTAAGGTGAAGACAATTGAATAAGATGAGTTTAGATATATAATTGACATCTGGAGCCAAGCAAAAAGTTGGAGGAAAGGTTAAAGATTGTATTATTAAATTGGGTGAATTTGTTGCAAGTGTAAACCTCTTTGTCATGACCTTGGGATCCTACGATGTAATGATTGGAATGGATTGGTTAGAATCACACGACGTGATACTTAACTGTAAGATGAAAATATTAATCTTAATTGATGATTTGGGACATAACAGAGTAATTGGAGGGAAAAACCAAGGAGTATCGCTAAGATTTATTACTTCCCTACAATTGAAGAAAAATATGCGAAAGGGATGTAAGCTGTATGCCATTGTAGCTCTCAACGAAAAGGGTGACATGGAAACATTGGAAGATTTTATGGTAGTATCAGAGTTTGTTGATGTTTTTTCTGAAGAACTACTGGGTTTACCGTCGAAAAGAGAATTGGAATTTACCATAGATCTAAAACCTGGAACATAACTGATTGCAAGAACGCCATATTGGATGTCGACACCTGAATTGCAGGAGTTGAAGATGCGATTGAAAGAGTTATTAAATTTGGGACTTATACATCCAAGTGTATCACTATGGGGTGCACCAGTAATTTTTGTAAGAAGGATGGATCATGGAGGCTTTGCATTAACTATCATCAATTAAACAAAGCCACAATCAAGAATTAGTATCTGTTACCAAGAATTGATGACTTATTTGATCGAATGAAGGGGGCGACCATATTAAAAAAAAATGATTTGAGATCAGGATATCACCAGTTGTGAATCAAAGAGGAAGACATCCCTAAAATTGCATTTAAAGAAAGATTTGGACATTATGAATTTACTGTATTACCATTTGGTTTGACAAATGCCCCTAGTGTATTCATGAGTTTAATGAATTGGGTATTCCATGAATACTTGGAAAAGTTTGTACATGTATTTATTGACGACATATTAATTTACTCTTGAACAAAAGAAGAACATGACAAACATCCCGGAGTCACGAAAATGAAGGCAGATCTTAAACCACTATTATTTTGGAAGGGAATGAAAACCGATATAGTTAACTATGTGGTGAAATGTCTTGAATGTCAATAGGTGAAGGCTGAACATAGACATCCAGTTGGGATTATTACAACCACATGCGATTCCTGAATCAAAATGGGAAGTCATATCGATGGATTTAATTGTTGGATTTCCATTGACGACAATGAGACACAATTCTATCTTTGTAGTCGTCGACACTTTGACGAAGAGTGTGCATTTTATTCTAGTTCGTAAAACACATCAAGCACCTGACATAGCTAGAATTTTTTTTAATGAAATTGTAAGATTGCATGGTGTATCGAGGAAGATAATATATGATCGAGGATCAACATTCACTGGACATTTTTGGACGAGTTTCCAAGAGGCTTTGGAACACAATTAAATTTTAGTACAACATATCACCCTGAATAGATGGACAAACTGAAAGAACGAATCAAATTTTAGAAGACATGCTTCAAATGTATGTGATGGATCAACAGAAACGATGGGAATAATTTTTACCATTGGTAGAATTTGTGTATAATAACAGTTACCAGAGTTCTATAAAGATGACACCTTTTGAGTTTCTCTATGGACGACCGTGTTGAACACCTTTGAGTTGGGATCAACTAGAGGATAGGGTCTTGGTGGGGCCATAAGTGATTATGGAAATGGAATATTAGATGCAATCCATAAGGAAAAGGAATAAGGAAGTGCAAGACCGACAAAAGAGTTATGCATATGCACATCATATAGACCGTAGTTATGAGGTTGGTGATAAAGTGTTTTTGTGGGTGAAGCCGCATAAGAGTTTGATTAAGTTTGGAAAGGGTGCTAAAATCTCTCCAAGGTTTGTGGGACCTTTCGAAGTTGTAGAAAAGAAAGGACCCATGGCTTACCGACTAGCCTTACTTGATTCTTTGGGGAGTATGCACATTGCGTTTCATGTTTCAGTTTTACGTCATTATATTTTAGATCCGTCACATGTTATTGATTTGAGTTCATTGCAGGTATCAGATGAGGGTGATCTCATGGCGGAATCGATCAACATACTAGACCATCACACTTGACAACTACGACATCGATTAGTTGATCAGGTCAAGGTCCAGTGGGACAGTTATAGTGCACATTCTGCTACTTGGGAGAACACATATGAGATGCGTTAGCAATTTCCTTATTTATTTTGATAGTTTGAGATATAAATTAGTAGCAATTATATTTATTGCTTTCATGTTAGATTGTACAAACTTCGGGATGAATTTTAAAACAAGAGGGGGTGTATGTAACATCTAGTTCCACTGATCACATTTAATACCACTGATTTATTCTTTGAGGACACTTGCGAGCAAGTGATCTGGTTAAAACATGGTACATTATGATTATCTATTTTGGGTTATGATTATGCTATGATTGAGTATTTAAATTTGATATGTTATTAATATTGATGTATAACATTGACATGTATTATGATGAGTTTCCTAAGAGTGCAAGAAATGTGACATGATGAGGATGATGATGGCATCGACAGACTTCCTTGGAGTCCAGATTGAGTCAGGGAGTGGACTATTGAAATTGATTATGATTACTTGTTTTTATTACACACACTATTACATATTGGAAAATTGCGACACTCTACTTGTGACGTTATGGACAAAATTGGCCATACTGGTTAAAAATAGAGGAAATTTTAAATTTTTTTCTCCATCCTGCCTGATATCGTCACACGTGCGACATACTTTTCAAATTGTCGCAAGAGAAACATTTTCTGAAGGTCATCTCTGTTGGGATATAAAGATGTCCTAAAAACAACCTTAGTCTGACATTAATTTATCAACCGAGGATTCGTCTTCTATTTCAAGAATGTCAACATAGTGTATGCAAATAGTTGTAGAGGTTTTAAATCATGTAGATAATTCAGTTAAAGGAAATCCGAGTCTATCTAAATCACCGTAATAATCAATTTCTTCACTCATTCATTAAAAACTCTGAAACTGATAACTCACTCAACAAAATTGTAATCTGATCAATAACACATTGTGGATCAAAGACACTAATTAATTTTCTGAATTCATCTAACTAAGAAACAATAATTTAATCTGTGAAAATACCAAAGGAATCAATCTATCAATGATTATTTAAACTGCTAGAAAAGAAAAACAAATTACCGTATATCTAAGAAGGAAAAACAAATGAAAATTAAGCGAAAGGAACAACAAATGCGAATTCGATAAAAGGAATAATAAATGCGAAAATGTAAGGAATTCTCAAACGATAAACTAATAGTAATTGGAAATGGAACAACAATCGATAATCTTTAAATGAAACATCTATTCTCTGCAAACGAACAACATAGCTAAAATATAGATGAGACAGTAACTCCTTCCGACTGGGCCCACGGTCTTCAGAAGGTACTACTACGAAAAACTTAATACTCAAAGATGATCAAAACGCTTAATGCTTTCATTAATTCCATAACTGGTAAATCATTTACAATGGACTGCTTGTACAACGCAATTCAGAGATCTGAATGTTTGAAGGAATTTCTTTTGATTCCTCTCTATTGTTCATCAACCTCTATATATTACAATAACATGGGTAAATTAAGCTATCCCAAGGATCGAGAGATCCTCAGGATTGCTTTTACTATTTATAAAGATTACAAAATAAAGAGTCAATCTTCTTCTAAACCGCTTTATGGCCGATTCCTTCGATCTTCAATAGATTATGTATCTTCAGGATCTCTTTAATTATCTTGAGGTAACAGTAATTGTCCATTTTCTTCAATAAAATCAAACAATTCAAACTGAAATTTAGATATTATCTAATATCACTCAATAACATTTCTAGAAGACTTTTTAATCATTTTCTTTCCTAATTACTTCTAATTAGTAGAAAAGTCAATCAAGAATATCTCATAAACCATGGTAATAAGGAGGATATTTGTACCTTTTCTCAACTCAACATACCCCCCAACTTACCTTTCTGCATGTCCTCATGCAAGCAGAGAGTTTACATGTAAATCAATGATACTGAAGGGAGGCGAGGTCTTTTCTCCAGGTCTCCTGAACCCATTATTACCTTTAAGCTCTTCAAAATCAGCTTCTTCCTCCTTAAGAATTTCATAATTACTCTGATAACCCTCTGGAGGATACCAAATAATGGGAGGACTGTACCTGCACCCAATCCAGGTAGGCCCTTCATCCATGATCATTCTATAACATGTTGGTGGATAGGAGCTAAGGATTCTACAACCTTCTCCCTCTTCATGAATGTTCTGTTCTTCATAATAGTTTTAAGGGTTTTAGGAGGTTCCCCTCTGATCCACAGGTCTAGCCTAGTCTCCCTTTTCATGAAAACCTTGTGTGCTTTAGCCCACCTGGGTTGGTTTTTGGAAAAATACCAGAATGCTTGAAACCGTATGTCCCCAGTGAAAGAATTAGGGTTCTCTTTTCTATTTTCTCCTAGGATGAAGTTGTGAAGGTATAATTCACACATAAAGTATTGTACTCCCTCTGCTTGTTCTCTAAAACATGAAACAAGATCATAAACAATGGTAAACTCAAAAGGTTTTCCTCCTCTAATAGCCTTCACTCTTAGAAACAGATAACATTCTAATAAAAATAAGGTGTAATTAGTAGCAGGGGCCCTGCAAGCTACTATATCAGAATAAACAAAGCAAATTTCTTTGATTTGCTCCAAAGCTCCATCTAACTAGCCTTGTACTTTCTTCACCTTTCCTTGAGCTCCGTTGAGCTCAACAAAGGTCTCATTCTCTGTTGCTAACATGGATTGAAGTTGTTTGACAAATTTCTGATGTTCTGACATTGTTACCATTTCATTTCTGCATTGAGTCAGGGTTTGTTGGGATTGCACCAGTTCTTCTTCCAACCTGCTAATAATGGCATCCTGTTTAGTGGAATGAAATGCTTACTCAGTCTGAACAATTGCCTCTATTGTTGCTGGAGCATCTGTTTGGGTTCATGTTTCAATTGTTTCCAAAGGAGTAGGAAGATCTGTAGGAAACAATTCTTCAGTTTGAACAATTGTTTCTTTTGTTGTTGGAACCTCAGTCTGAGTTTCTATTTCAACTGTTTCCAAAGGAGCATGCAATTATGTTTGTGTTCCATCAGAATTGGTGTGGACTGTTCTTCTAGGAAGTGGATTTATTCCTTGTACTCTAGGCCTCTTGGATTTATTCTTCTCATGGGCCTTGTCAGTTTGCTCCAATTGCTTCCTAATTTGTATAATTATTTCTTTTAATCTACCAAATTTTTGTTTCAATACTTTGATTTTCTTAACCCTTTTCCTCAATATATTGTTTTCCTGTTTCAATTTTATGATTTTATTGTTGCCTTTGCCTGTTGTTTTCTTCTGTCTATGGGGAATTTCAAGGTCTTCCCCACCTTGATCAACTGGTAACTGCTTCCTTGTTTCTTCTGGGTGCTCTATTGGTTCTAAAGGACTATTTACCTCAATGTCAGGTTCTGGCTATTCGGTTCCTTCAGGATATGGCATCTCCATATCAGGAAGATCCAAGATAGGGTTTGAATGGGAGGAAGTTGGTGCTTGGGGTTCTTCAGACCTGTCTGTGTCTTCAGCAATTGATGTCCCTAAATTTCCTAGTACTTGAGCCATCTCTACTTCATAACTTATGAAGAAATTTTCTGTAAGGATTTTAAGTGATGGCTTCTCCGTCTGTGCATTTTCCTGAGTGTTTTAATGTGAGGGTTGTTTTGTTTTCATAGTTTCCTAAATGTTTTTAGGTTGAACTGTCTTTTTACCCCTTCTTCTTCTCACAGTAGAGGTTTCAGGAACAAAAATTGTTCTTTGTCTCTTCTTCTTTGATGTTTCTACCTATATGGTCTGAGTTTCTGCCAACTAGATGGGGTCTTCTTCCCTTCCAGGCTGGGGTACTGGAATTTCAATTTGGGCATTTTCTCCTCCTACCTGGGTTGCCTCAATTCCTCGTGGGGGAATTTCATGGTGGATCTCAGGTTGTTCAATTTGTAGGGGCCTATCGAGCTCAATTAAATATCCCCAAGTTATTTGTGTTTATATCAAGGCCCTGTTTACTATTAACTTTACTAGTCCATGGTGACTAATTATATTGACAAGGTCTTTGGCTTTCTGGGTCCTTGTAGCAACTTCATGTAGCATGGCATTTAAAAAGAATGGAAAATTTATTACTGACCTCTGTTTTAGTGTTGCTAGCAGTTTGAGGTGGCGTGGTATCACCACATCATATCTCCCATCATATGTGATATATATTTGTATTAATCCTGCTAGCTCCCTCCATGGCTCGCTGAGAGCAGTGGGGTTGATTCCTTTCCCTTTTTTGTCTAGTTCTTCTCCTGGTTCCTCGAAGGACTCCACAACCTCCTTGAGTGTTGTGTATTTCCCGGTCCACTGTGTGCCTTCGTTTGGGAGGCCTGATACCTCCACTATAATTTCCTCAGTGACCATAATTTATATGTCTCGAATCACTGAGACTCCCCTCTGCAAGTTTTGGAAAAATGATAGTGTGATATTTATGTCATATCCCTGCAATTTGTTGAAATATTCTGTCCACCCCAGACGATGTAAAATTGATCTTGCTTGGTTAGTTACTTGCAACAATGTGGGTTGTCAGCGGACACTTCGACCGCCCATGTCTTATGTAAACAAGTTTGCACAACTATCGTTCCCAATTGCAAACTTAGTTAGACCATATTGTGAGAAAATATTACCAGAAATGGTAAAAATCACAGAACAACAAATGTATATAGAAATACAAATTTTGTCATTAATTGTAATCATTATGATCTATCGATAAACCTGCAGGATATCCACCCACTGATAAATGAAAAGGTCAACCTCGACCGCCGATATGTGCGAGTGTAATGATGGCAGGCAGTTAAAGTGAGGGCTAATTACTACATCACCGCCGCTAGGAGAACAATCATTAATAACCTTCAAAAGCACTTTAACGGTAATCATGAACAATAATCACTCTTTTGTGGGAAGTACAAATTCAAATACATGTGTTAAAAAATGTTTAAGGAAAAAGATTCCAAGTAGTCTAAATTTGTTCACGTTTTATAAATATTCCTCATGTCATAACTTTGTTACTTTCCCTTGTATTAAATATAACCAGAATTATAACCGCCCTTTTAAGAAAGGAAAACTAGGAACACACAAAAAACTTAGTGTGTTTAAGATAAAATTCCATACCACAAGCAGAGCCACTGCTGTCAGTAGGCGTCCATAGCCTCGACAAGGTTGCCTTTTAACCCATAGATGAGCTCGTATCCTCAATAAATATTTTGAATCTTCTTTTCCCCAAAAGTCCACTATCCTGGTTTGGTAGCTAGATTATGACAATGCCACTCACTAGACCGTAACCTAAGTGAACAAGTCGACTCGTGATGAGACCTCTTGTCCTTTGACGCTAAATGCCAAAGGTTAATTCCCTGGTGTGGCAGCCATAGTGGGAATTTCACTTATTTTATTCTCTTATGATCATGGTAGGTTGGCTCATGATGAGACCCCCTATCCTTTGTGGGAGAAGTTTATTTTCTTTATTTATTTTTAATTCTTATTTTCGTTTTTTTTTTTAGGCTTTATT
>ML807479.1:83331-97226 GCA_009831015.1 Picea engelmannii | reverse complement strand
AACAGTATTAAGATAATTCAGAGAAATCAATCCAAAAACAATTTGATAAGGTATGATAGATAGTCCACAAAAGAAGATGAAAAATCGTTACCATGATAACTAGAAATGATGCTTTTAAAAATTAGTTAGTGAAGGTCATACCCAAAGGAGTGGCTAAACGTATCAACAACACGTGTTGTTCATGAAAAATCATGACTTTCAAGGGAAAGGAACAACAATAAGGAAAAACCCCAGAAAGGGACAACAATTGTTTCTTTCGAATAAACAATGCTACTCGATAAAAAAAGGAATGACAATCACGACAAAGGGGATGGAAACTATTACATTCGACTGAACGATGCTACCCGCAACAAAGGGAATGACAATTGTTCCGTTCAAATGAATGACACTACCTACAAAGGGAACAATAATCGCATGAAGGGAACGACAGTCGTTACGTTCAAATGAATGACACTTCCTGCAAAGGGAAAAACAATAGCATGAAGGGAGCGACAGTCATTATGTTCGAATGAACGACAAAAATGATTTTCAAGTTTTAACCATCTAATAATTAGATACCTCCCACAAACATTTTTGTTTTAGGGAATCTACAATTGATTAGTCATCAACTAAATTCATTCAAATTTTTTTTATGGGTAGGTTTATTCAATGATCGAAGTATTGGATGGTTTGTTAGTGTCATGCATTCATTTTCCATTTACTACAGCTGCACATTCTTTTGGTTCAATCTCTCGAATTTTTGTTGCAGAACATGACATATTCATCTCCTGTGTAAAACAAGGTTTATGATCGATTGATTATTCAAAATGAGACAATAGTAATTTGAAATTTTGGATAAGGAACAAAAAAGTGTGCTAATTATATTTATTACAGTCATCTGTTCTAATTCTTATTCTCCCAAGTGACTTTCCTGGAAAGTAAAAGTCTAAAATCTCAATCAAATCCTTAAAGAAAACTATATACAATATGTACAGTGCTGATAAAAACAACAATTTTAAGAAGCTGAAGCTGCTAGTTTACCTTCACAGCCAGCTAAAATCTGAACAATAAGATCATTACTTACTTCTTGGTAAAATGATTCTTTTGAAAGCGACTGATAGTAGAGTCGTAGCCGATGTCCATTTACCAAAAAGGGAGAACTAGACTCGTCAATGGTAACTAAAGTGATAGTGCCATTATCATGAACTTAATCGATTTCTTATGGTCCCAGCCACCTTGTCTGTAATTTTCCCAGAAAATCCTAAAATATAGAATCATAGAGAAGCGCCCAATCACCTTTCTGGAAGGATTTCTTCTTGATATGTTTATTGTGCAAGCTAGCTCTCTGCTTCTGAATAACAAGTGTGCGCTAAAGGGTGAACATGCGTGCTTCATCTAACTCATTGAGATGATGTAAGTGTTGTGTGTGTGCCTCTGTAAGATCCAGTCCAATTTCCTAGGCCATTCTTGGAGTCTTGATCTCAAATTCAATTGGAAAGATAGGTTCTTTGCCAAAGAATAGATGATAAGGAGAGTATCCAGTAGTGTTACTCCATGTTGTGTGATAGGTCCATAAGGAATTTGGAAGCTCGATTGCCCAATTTTGATGGTTTGTTGAGACTATTTTTGTCAAGATTGACTCCAAGAATTTATTGGTACTTTCCACCTGTTCGTTTTCCTGTGGGTGGTATGGGGAGGTAACTCTGTGTTTAATGTGATAATTGCATAGAGTGGCCATGATTTTATGTGCTATAAATTGAAACCCTCCGTCAATGATTACTTCCCTAGGTAATCCATAGCGTACACATAATTCAAAAAGGAACTTGATGACTACTTCCTTAGTTGTGTTTGACAAGGCTACTACTTCTACCCACTTAGTCATATAGCTTGTTGCAACTAGTATATATGATTTCTGGTTTGATTTTGGGTTGAAGGGGCCAACAAAATCCAGTGCCCATCTCTTGAAAGTTTCTGCTACTACTTGTGCTTGTAGGGGCATTTCACCAGCTTGGCCTAGTCGACCCATGCTCTGACAGCTATCGCAGGCTTGGACATATTTCTTTGCGTCTTTGAATATTGAGGGCCAAGAGCAGCCCATATGTAAAACCTTATGCCCAGTTTTGCGGTCTGAAAAACGTCCACCATAGGGCTCATCATGACCCACCTTCAAGACATTATAAATTTCATCATCTCTTACACATGTTCGGATTTGAATATCAGACCCTGTGTGGAAAAGATATCCACCGATCTAGGTGAACCGTGTACTGCGTTGAATGATTAGTTTCCTTTCTCTTGATGACAGGTGTGCTGGTAGTTTCCCGACTACCAGATAGTTTGCCACATCAACGTGCCACAATATCCTAATAGTGACAACGAATAGGTGTTCGTCTGGAAATTGGTCTTCAACTGTCAAAGAGTTATCTGTTTTGGGCATGCGAGACAAGAAATCTGCAACGTGATTCTCTCTTCTGGGCTGATCCTTGATGGTGATGTTGAATTCCTACAATAGTAATAACCACCGAGTAACTCGTCCATTAGTAATTGGTTTGTTAGCTAAATATTTAATAGCAGAATGATCAGTATATAGAATAACGGGATAACCTGTTATATAGTGGCGAAATTTATTAATAGCATGTATAACGACTAAAAATTCTTTTTCTGTTACTGTGTAATTTAATTTAGCGAGAGTAATATTTTTGCTAATAAAATAAATAGCATAAGGTTTCTTTTCTTCTTCCTATCCCAGGACATCGCCTATGGCGACATCCGATGCATCTGAAGAGATGTGAAATGGTAATTTCCAGTTTGGTCCTCTTAGTATCAGTGTTGTTGAAACCAACCTTTTGAGTTCTACAAATGCAACATCACACTTATCATACCACTAAAATTCCACATTACCAGTTAAAGCATGTAAAGGTGTAACTATTATTGAAAAGTTTTCTATGAACCTACGATAATATCCTGCACAGCCAAGGAAACTATGTAGCTCAGTTTGTGTACGAGGTGTATGTAGATTAAGGATTACCTCTATTTTTGTTGGGTCTACCTTAATTCCATTTGCAGAAACATAGTGTCCTAGTACCACACCTTCAATCAAAATCATATGACATTTCTCATGACTCATTCTTATATAGCCTAGTAGCAATGCATCATTCCAATACTTTCTCCAGATTTCTTAAGGCCCGATAAAAGTCAGTGCCATAAGGGGTGAAATCGTCCATGTAAACTTCAAGTCCTTCATTAATCAGATCAAAAAATATGCTTAAAATAGCTCTCTAGAATGTAGCTGGAGAATTACATAATCCAAAGGGAAATACTCTATATGAGAAGGTACCCCAGGGACATGTAAATGTATTTTTATCCTAGTCTTCCGGAGCAATCTGAATATGATTATAACCGCTAAAGCCATCTAGGAAGGAGAAAAACTGCTTCCCTGCTAAAATATCAAGGACCTAATCAATAAAAGGTAGGGGAAAGTGGTCCTTTTGGTGGATTTATTGAGTTCTCTATAGTCTACACATATTTTCCACTTCCCATTCTTTTTAGGGACGATTACCATCGATAAAATAGGATAGATAAAATCTGCATCCAACAGTTTTTGTAATTCTTCTTTAACAATGTCCCTGAGATGAGGATTCAATCTTCGTTGGGGTTGTCAGATGGGTCAGGCATATTTCTCAATATAGATATGATGTGTACAGAGTTGGGAATCAATGCCCTTCATGTCAGGATACTCCCAAGCAAAATCCTCCTGATATTTAGAAAGGATCTGAATCAATTTTTTCTGTTGTTGCTCATTAAAATTAGCATTAATATTCAAAAAATTCCCTGGTGCAATTTCAAATGAAATGTTGTTATGGACAACAGTAGTGGGAATATATTGTTTCATTGATTCTTCCAAAGGACCTCCCTGTGCTTAATTATCTAAAACAACTTTTAACATTTGACATGTTGGGTTGCTTATAACGGCTGGGTTGTTAATGAAGCTACTGATCACATCATCTTCTAGTTGGTTTTTGATCCCAAGAGATTCTTACAAAGTGAGGGGAGATCATAGGTTTTCATCTAGATATCTAGGTGGTTGCAACTGCTGATGTATAATAGGAAAACTCGGTTTAGCTGGAGGATACATTGTAAGGTTCTTTGTAGCACTTCCTCTAGGAATTTTCATGTTGCCTGTGCGACATCCTATATATGCATCGGTTGTTTCTAGCCACAGTCGTCCCAATATCAATGGGTGTCCATTGAGTCTACTTTTTGGGTTGATAACTACAGAATCAATTGGGTATTCCCAAGAGTCGATCGAGATTGCTATATCTTGTAATGTGTGGACTAGTTTAACCACCGATATATCAACCAATTCTAACATAATTGAAGTAGGTTCGAAGGAGGTGATACCCAAGACATTACATGTTTCAATGGTCAAAATATTGATGGCTTCCCCCAAATCCACTAATGTATTTGGAAAAAAACAACCCTGTATCTGAACTGTTACCACATGATTCCCTGGGTCTGTATACTTGACTGACTCCTTCTTTCCTAGAATAAGATCGGACAAAGTTCCTACCACATGAATAGTTGATGGATTTATAGTTTTCCTTACGGGCTTCTTCCCACATAATTCTTTAATTGTTTTTGCATAAATAGGAATGTCTTGTAGAGCATGTAGGAGTGGGATTTTAACATATAGGTTCTTTAGTTCCCCAACGATATCGAAGTTAGGAGATAAAATTGGTTTTGCTATCATCAACCTCTCGGGAAATGGGGGAGGAGGAATTTCATCAGGATTCTTTTGCTCGAATGTGTTTTCCCCCTATTCTATTTCTTCTGTTATGACCACAGTTGATGATTTTATTATTGGTTGTATATTATTCTCATTCTCCTATTTTTGATGAATGTCACTTTCCTCATGAGAAATTATATGCCTTGATCTCAACCAGAGTTCGTTGCACCCTACAAAGTTGATTTCACGGTCAAAATTATCAACAATTTGCACGATCTGGGTTGGTCTGTTGTTCGGATTCGGGTTGGGTTGAGCTGGTAGTTGAGGGTGCATTTGAGGTTGAGGGTTTTGGGGTAGTTGAAGTGGAGATTGTAAAGTGGGTTGATCTTGAGGATCCATCCCCATGGGTTGATTTGTCATGGGGCGCTTCCAGTTTTGATTCCAATTGGGGGCTTGGGAAACTGTGTTAGTCCACTATGAAGGATAGGGGTTATTATTGGAATCCTGCCAAAATGGGGTAGGGTATTGCAATCATTTTAAATATTTCATCCTTTAAATCCCTGGTTCTACAATAGTCTTGATATTTTGTAAGGAAGGCTTGTTTCATTTCATCGCAAGAATTTATAGTTCCTCCCCCTAATCCCATAAACCATCGTAAAGCTGCTCCTTTCAAGGTGGAAGGAAATAGTTTTAGTTTCTGGGGTTCAAAGGTGTAGTCATAGCCTATACACATGACATCAAACTCGAATAAGAATGCGTCAGAGTCCTGTGAGATCAAAGGTTGGAAGATTCTGTAGTGGAATGGATTTCATTGGGGCATTAGCAACTAAATCAACTATAGGATATTCCAAGGTGGAATTATGGGGTCACGACTGATTTTTTTGTGCCATCTGGTCGAAAATGTGCCAATAATCCTCATGGATTTCTTGGTCTAGGTGTTCTATTCGAGGTGATTGACTACTTGGTCTCTTAGGAAATTTAATCGCGCTACCTCTATCTGGGAGTTCATATGTTCCTTCTCCTATTAGAATCACAAGAGATCCAGGATAAGGTGGTGGTGGGTTTTCTTCAGCAACCCCACTGGTCTCCCCTTCTCCTTCTTTCAAATTACAATAATTCCCCTCGTCTAGGATTGGACAGTGGAGTATGTGTATTTTGGAAGCTTTGTTTAGTCCTTTCAGTTCCTCTATGAACCTCAACATGAGCTGCAGTTAGTGAATTTGCTGCTTGAGGGATTCAGGTAGAACCTTTTCGAGGTCCAACCGAGGCTTGAGATTCAACTTTTCGAATGATTTCATCTATGAAAGTTCTCCTTCCAGGGGGAACTGAGCCTTGGTTTTTTGTAGTTTTTGGTGGGGGTTTTTGTGTTTCAAGTTCTTTCTTCTTAGTCGTACACACTAACACAAATTCTATGCACCTATATAACCTCTATGCATCAGATGAAGGTAGGTGTTGGCTTAAGCATTTTACTTGTTGCCTATGTAGGTTCTTACCTTCCGTTATCAATACCTCATCCTCCAGAGATGTAACCTATGCTATCTTTGAAATTCTCCCCGACAACGACGCCAAAATGCTGGGCTCTAAAGATGTCCTAAAAAAAACCTTAGTCTGACATTAATTTATCAACCAAGGATTCGTCTTCTATTTCAAGAATGTCAACAAAGTCTATGTGGATAGTTGTACAGGTTTTAAATCATGTAGATAATTCAGTTAAATCAAATCCGAGTCTATCTAAATCACTGTAATAATCAAGTTCTTCACTCATTCATTAAAAAATCTGAAACTGATAACTCACTCAATAGAATTGTAATATGATCAATAACACACTGTGGATCAAAGACACTAATTAATTTGATGAATTCATCTAACTAAGAAACAATAATTTAATCTGTGAAAATACTTAAGGAATCAATCTATCAATGATTATTTAACCTGCTAGAAAAGAACAACAAATTACTGTATATCTAAGAAGGAACAACAAATGCAAATTAAGCGAAAGGAACATCAAATGCGAATTCGATAAAAAGAACAGTAAATGCGAAAATGAAAGGACTTATCAAATGATAAACTAACAGTAATTGGAAATGGAACAACAATTGATAATCTTTAAATGAAACATCTATTCTCTGCAAATGAACAACATAGCTAAAATATAGAAGAATCAACACACTCATGAATTTATCTTAACTGTTGCAAGGAAATTTAAATCACACAACTGAAATAGAATTGATACAATTACAAATGAGACAATAACTTTTTCCGAATGGGCCCACAGTCTTCAGAAGGTACTGCTACGAAAAAATCAGTACTCAAAGATGATCAAAACGCTCAATGCTTTCATTAATTCCATAACTGGTAAATCATTTACAATGGACTGCTTGTACAGGGCAATTCAGAGATCTGAATGTTTGATTGAATTTCTTTTGATTCCTCTCTATTGTTCATTAGACTCTATATATTATAATAACATGGGTAAATTACGCTATTCCGAGGATCGAGAGATCCTCAGGATTGCTTTTACTATTTATAAAGATTACAAAATAAAGAGTCAATCTTCTTCTAAACCGCTTTATGCCCGATTCCTTCGATCTTCAATAACTTATGTATCTTTAGGATCTCTTTAATTATCTTGAGGTAACAACAATTGTCCATTTTCTGCAATAAAATCAAACAATTCAAACCGAAATTCAGAAATTATCTAATATCACTCAATAACATTTCTAGAAGACTTTTTAATCATTTTCTTTGCTAATTACTTCTAATTAATAGAAAAGTCAATCAAGAATATATCATAAACCATGGTAATAAGGAGGATACTTGTACCTTTTTCTCAACTCAACAATCTCTCTTGTGACGACATCAAATGCATCGCTCTTGCGACAATGTGGACACTAGGTCCTCTCCCCTCTAACAGTCACCCACTATTTGACAAAGTCAACATTGACTTGGTAAACTATCATCAGAATTGTGACGTTATAAAATCTATAAATATGTTTCATTTTACGGATGTTGCGACAAGTTTGGTATAACAACAACAATTCAAAAAGGGTATAAGTTCTTCTTGGCGAACAAAAAAGCAGGTTTTTTTTCTTCATATTTTATAATAGAAAAATATAATAGATATTCTATTATACACCACTCAATTTTATAAGATAATAATCAGTATATCTCTATGGGGAAGAATGTCAGAAAACATTAGAGGTGGGAAAAAAATTAAAGAGGGTGAAAAGGGTGACGATAAATGTTATTTCCCTTGCAAAATTTTTTGTTCTAGACGTCCCGAAAGAGTTTTAATAGCAACAACTAAAACACATTGTCGAAAATATGGGCACATGGACAGGGGATCAAATGAATATCGTCCCATGGTAATTATATATATATATATATATATATATATATATATATATATATATATATATATATATATTCATTATTTGTTTTAATACTGATTGTATTCTCAAACTTTTATACTGTTGTATACATGCACAAATTTTGCATGAATGTTTGTAATTATAAAGTTAGAGTTGCCCCCTAACTTTTTGCAGAAAGCACCAAGTAGTAGCAGAGATGATGTTGTACAAGATGAGGAACATGAACCGGATAATGAAGATCAAGTTAATTATCCCATGGAAGTAGATGAAAATAATAACATAGTTCAAGATGATGGGACAAATCAAATGATACAATACTTATTCGGTCATTTAGATGAGGATCATGGGGACAATAGTGATGGTATTTATGATGAAACTCTGATTGAAAAGGCAAATAAACGACTTTATAAAGGGTCAAGAGAAAATCTTCTGTCCACTACATTGTTGTTGGTGCACCTAAAGGTTATGAATCATTTGTACAACACTTGTATGACACAGATCCTAAGGTATGTAATATGTTTCATCACATCTACATAAAGGTTGACTTTTTCCCCTTTTATTTGGTGTTAATTAATGTGTAAAATAAAAATGCAATATTTACAATTACTATTCTTTACATCAACTAGTTATTGTTTATGTTTTAGATTGTTAGGTGAATTTCTGTTACCCTCATCAAATATTTTACCTCGCACATATAGAGATTTACATGCCATTATGAAAGACATTGGAATGGAGTATTAAAGTATAGATGCATGTCCTGATGATCATATTATATATTATGGACAACATGCGTCGAAAAAAAAATTCCCGGTATGTGGTATCAGTAGATATCAAATCGATCAAGTAAAAAAATGGTGCCTCGAAAGGTTCTCCCACATATTCCCATAATTCCATGTTTACAACGACTATTCAGGTGCTAAAGCATGACACATGTGTCAATCCATTTGGAGAGATTCGGTCTGTTTACTCAATGTGGCCTATTTTTGTTATCAAAAATAACATTCCTCCTTGGATGTCAATAAAGAGGGAGCACATAACTATGAAAATGATTATTCCATGTATTTGTTTACATTAATTTTTCGAATGTAAAATTTTCACTTGTCTCTTTTTTTGCATAATATATTTTATTTATTTATTTACGTTTATATACATACCATGGTAGTAATTTTGTGTAATTTAAAACAATTAGGTAAGTACCAAGTTAAAGATATGCATGTGTATATTGAGCCTCTTATCGACAAGCTACTAAAGTTATGGGAGGGCATCTCTATGTATGCCATCTGTAAACCAATTGGGCAAAAGAGATTTCAATGCCGTGGAATAATTTTATGGACAATTTAAGATGCCTCGGGACTAACACATTTTTTTGGTATGTAATGTTCCATATTGCACGCTTGAATAGTATATAATTAATTGAAGATATCATGCATGTTGTTTAAATAATCCTTTTGTATATTAATAATTCACATTAATCCATTTGTTGCAGGTCTTCAAACAAAGGGTAAATTTGCATGTCTAGTTTGTGGTCCTAAGATGAAATCTCGTCTGTCAAAAAGTTTAGGAAAGGAGGTGTTTGATGCGTATAGACACTTCCTCTCTAAGAACCATAAGTATCGTACTACTGAAAAAGATCTTTTCAATGGGAAACAAGAGATTGGACTAAAACCACAAAGAATGACACCTCGCCTATGGAAATTGACATATGACAGAATTAATCCTCGAGGTACACATTTTGTTTATGTATTGTAAATGGAATCATGTTTTGAAATTTTATTTTAATTATTCAATTTATTTTACCGCATTTGATCATAAATAGTGTTCTGGTTTTTTTTATGCTTCATCAATGTCGTCGTCGTGAAGGTAATAATAATGGGCTTCCATGATGAATGGAATGTTATCCCACTCAATTCATGAGGTTGACTTACTATGAGGAGATAAAAATAGTTCATGTGTTTGATACAATGCATATCAGGAAGAATGTGACAGAAAAATTATGGCAAATCATAGATGGTACGAGGGATAAAGAAAAAAATGTCAAGATTTGTAATGACATTCAGAAAGCCAATCATGAAATGCAAAGTGTGATCCGATCAAATAGATATGGAGATCAAAATAACCTTCCATGGTTATTAACAAAGAAACAAAGCAATGGTGTAAAAGAGGTCATTCAAAGAATTAAATTTCCCATAGGTTTTTGTTCAAACATAAAGAATATATTAATGAATAAAGGTGAATTTGGTAGGGTAAAAACACATGATTGGCATACCTTCATTAAAGTAATTAATAATTTTAGTATTCATATTTATATATTGGTCGTATACATTTTTTGAGATTTTTATTTTTATTTTTATTTTTTTTTGTTTCTAGTTTTGAAACAAGTAACGATTCGTTTTTATTGTTATAGTATGTTCTACATCTATCTCTCCCAAATGACTTTTACAACAATGCCAGACAAGTTATATATGATCTTGGAAAATACATGAGGTAACTAGCTTCAATATATATGCAAAAATAATTTTCAATTTTTTTGTTGTACTTAATGACATGTGTTTATGTATTATGTTTTGTTGAAACATGTTATTTTCTTGTGTCATGATTTGTAGATGGTTGTCATTGAAAGAAATCCATGAAGATGATATAAAGTATTGGAAGAGATAAATTCCTCGGCTAATGTGTGAAATGCAAAAGTATCTACCTCCAACATTTTTCAATGCACAAGAACACTACCTCATACACCAAGTTGAGGAGATTTAAATGTGTGGACCTGTACACACAAGGTCAATGTGGATGGTGGAGAGGAACTTGAAATCATTGAAGGCTTTGGTTAGACAAAGATCACGTCCTGAGGGTTCTATGGTGGAGAGATATATGGTATATGAATCCATGGTGTATATTAGTCAATATCTTCCTAAATTAGCAGCGCAAGCTATGCATGTAGTGGATTTCATTTGGGATGTGAACTCCATCAAAAAATTTGAAGGGGAGCAGTTGTCGGGGAAAGGTACAATGAAGAAAATGAGAGGTAATTAAATTGTGGATATTTGTAATAAATAAAATTTTTCATTTTTTTGTGTTTATGATCATACTCATTTAATATTTATTCTTTCATCATTTATTAATATTTACCATGGTTATAACTAATATTTAATATTGGTGAATTTTTATATTTTTGGTTGGTCAGTTGCTCAAGATTGGGATGCACTACATTTATACATTGCAAACAATCTTGACTGGATGAGGTATGGATTGATAGATGTAAACATCGTCATGGCGGTACGTTATCATGGAAAGAACTGTCTGAATTGGTTAGAGAAGCTTGTCGTAATGGATATTTCGATGTTACGCAGAGGGGAATAGATTTAGCATATTGTTTGAAAGATGGAAATGCAAGCAAATTCACCCATTTTATTCAGTTATTTTATATTACATTAGTGTGACTGTAGGTATTTTTTTTTCATATTATACTTTCCAAGTTATATAAATTTGTTTATTATTAATTGACAATGCATCTTTTACATGTATGACATATTGCAGTTGAAACACCACAAGGTTATGTGGTGTAGTGGCCGTAATTTTCTTATCAAACAGTTGGATGAAACAAGGAAAACTTCTGATAGTGGGATACTTGTAGTATTCCAGGTCACTAATGTTTCCTCTAGGAGTGACACACGTCCTCGAGAATATGAAAATAGATACTATTGGTTTTTGAATGATATAATTAAGTGTGACTTTAATTCCTTCAAATTAGTTTTGTTTGATGTCAAATGGTATAGGTTACGAATGCATGAACATGATGAGGAAAGAACTATTATTCAGCATGCCAATGGATTTCCAATCATTAAAACAACGGTTTTTGAAAAAGAAAATAACCACTATGTTTTTCCAAGTCAATGTGAACAAGTATTTTACTCAAAGGTTCTAGGTAAGAGGGATTGGTCATTTGTTGTTAGATATGATCTAAGAGAAAGGCCAGTAAAGTATATTGTAGATGAAGAAGATAATATTGAAGAAGAAGATGATGTAGAGCTACAACAGGAAGAATATGGATCGACGGATGAAGAAGACGAAGAAGATGAACCATGCATAGGAGACAATGCGCCAGTTCTTGATGATGATATCGATGAAGATATGATCGAAAATGGCATTGATGACGATGATGATATCAACAATCCTTTCAACATTGTTTCTAAATCGGATGTTGATACAAATGTCGAGTTGGATGATCAAGAGGAAGATACAGAAGGATGATGATACAAATGTTTCATTGGATGAGGTACACAACTAGATATTTTAATTTGTATGAATTATTCTCTTTAAATAATTTTTTATGTGGGTTAATTACATGTTTTTAAGTTTTATTTCTTTTTTGATATCCTATGCTACATGTTGTTAATTTTTGTTGTAATCAATAGTAATAATTGAATACTTATTGGAGGGTTGTTCGAGAAAAGTTCCAATTGTTTTACAATTGATCAACAAATATTTACAAACCAAATTAACCTATAAACCAAACTAAACTAAATTAACCTATAAACTAACCTAAATTAATGATAGTAATACTCAAATTGGTGATACATGTTAGAACTAGAAGTCACCTTCAGATTGAGTTGAAGGTAAGCCTAGTACCCATCAGGTTATATGTCACAATGAATGATTTAAGGAGGCCAAATGGGCGCAGACTCAAGATAATATTGTTTTAACTCAGAAAACTAGACCAACATGCACAAGCAGTTGAGGTCTGGATCAAATTCAGTCAGTTAGTTGTAGTAAAGGTGAGTAGGAGGAAGAACTGGTGAGGAGAGTGTAGAATTTTTCTTTGGACATCAGGTCTTCCAACAACCTAAGGAGGAAAAACTTAGAAAACAAGATCCTCTTGGATTCAAAGTTTCAGGAACTGAAGAACGTTAAAAAATGTCTGCAATCAAACATACATCACAATACTGTTAAAACAATCCACGTGAATCCTTCAATCATGGATACTTCAGCGTCAGAGGCAAATAAGAGAAAATGAAGTTGACTTTCATTAAACAAGAAGTCTCAAAGCCAATTACATAACCAGAAGCTTCCTCAAAAGTTTACAATACGGGATCCTAGATCAACCATCGACCTTAAAAAAATATCAAAAATTCATCTTTATACTCAGGAACGAACAAAACCACCCCTGGAGTGATTGAGCTACTACATTGAAGGATTTACATTCTGATTCATTTCTGCAGACTGAGCATGCAGATCTCTGTCAGACGTGAGCTCTTATGTCTAAAACTTCTCTGTCAGACTGCACATGCAACTCTCTATCAGATGTTAGCTCAGACAGTATGACAGTCCCCTTCAAGCTTTCCATTTATGGGAGGAGACGATATCTCAACCACCTCACCAACTTTCATTAATTGTCTTCATCGGGATCAGGACAGGTGGAGTCAACGCGACACCTGTCACTTTGTTGAGCTCTCACAGGGAACAATGGCAGGTGGACATGGATGCTGACGACGAGGAGATGGCGAGATGGTTGGTGCAAAGCGACACAAAACAACGAGTGATCGACGACCAGGTGGAATGATGAAATTGGCAGAGCGATGACTAGGAACGTATGGGCGCCAGTACGTGATAGTTGAGGTGTAAAGGCGTAGGGGTGAGGATTTGGAGGTAGAGGGGTGTGATTGGTCAAGGGGGGACATGATAATATCAACGGATGCGGCATGGAGTGTGAGTGGGAGACACATGTCTGGAGGCGATAGGGAGAGATGTGACAATGGAAAGGGGACAGGCGAGCAGGTGATGTGAGTGGAGGACAGGTGTTAGAGGGAGAAAGGGCGGTAAACAGA
>ML807479.1:24438-83281 GCA_009831015.1 Picea engelmannii | reverse complement strand
GGACCCCGCCCCTCCGTTAAAGGCAGAAAGGCCCGGGAGGTACGATATCAAATGCTAGCCGTAGATTTGAGTGCACTGTGCTCAGCTGCCTAGATCTGCACACGCCTTAGCATAACGCACCAAATCATCAAATCATCCCAAAACTTAGGATAACAAAATAAAGTGGGTTGCGCAAGCACCCCTTTCCTGCATTTTGTTTTACCAAGGGGTTATTTCCTTAGGGAAAAACACCCTCCTATCAAAAATATGTGTTAACATTAGGCTCCATGGGGGATAGAGGCCTCCCTGCGAGGCTCTAAGAACTTCAGCAGTTTCAGTGCCTTAGTGTTGGGCTGTGGAGTCAACCATTATAAACAAAAGAAGAATGATATTTACAATGACATGAAAGAGCCACTCATGGCTCAAACAAATAATTTTTTCAGAAAATGCCCATTTACAGGGCCACCAAAAACTTCAGTATCCTCCAAATTCTGCAACCTGTAAGTATTATTTGAAAACACCTCAGAAACTTTGAAGGGTCCAATCCAAAGGGCTTCAAATTTGCCATGTTTTCCTCTATCCTGTTTGGGTGTATCCCATTTGAGTACTAGATCTCCCAGCTGGAAATCCTCTTTTCTTATCTTCCTATCAAAATCCTACTTGATCTTCTGTTGATGTTCATGTGCTTTGTCCAACAATTTCTCTCTAGTCTGTTGCACTTCTACTAGCTGTTGTAATCTTCTGACCATGTCATCAGGTTCTCCTTGGTATTCTTGGAAGAATTTTTCTACATGCAAGGCAAGATGAGAAGGAAAAATGGCCTCAAATCCATACACAATTTGAAAAGGAGAGACACCAAGAGACCTCTTTGTTGTCACTCTATCAGACCATAGAGAAAATTTAAGCTTTGAATCCCATGCTTTCTAATTATCCTCTAACAGTCTTTTGATGATCTTTATAAGACTTTTATTAGAGGACTCTTCCAATGCATTCCCTCGTGGGTAGTAAGGGGTAGAGTGAATTAGTGTGATTCCAAACTGCTCGCAAAATTGGATCAAAGGTTCAACCTTGAAAGATGCAACATTATCAGTCACAATCTTGTTTGGACAACCAAATCTTGAAATATATATCTTCAAGAAAACATATGATTACCTTGTGAGAAGCACTCCTTGTGGGGATAACTTCTATCCAGTTGGTAAAGTAATATGTGGAAGTCAAGATCCACCTATGATGACCACTGGAAGGAGGATGAATTTCCCTAATGAAATCTAGGCCCCACTGCTGAAAGGGTCCCGAAGCTACCACATGCTTCAATGGCAAAGATTTGAGCTTTCCAGAGAATTTTTGACACTTAACACAAGCTCTAATCTTTGCACAAACGTCAGTGAATAGACTTGGCCAGAAATATCCAACCCTGAGAATCTTATGGGTTGTAGTTCTCGAGAAGTGATATGCCCCACATAGACTGTCATGAAAATTAAACATAATCTTTTGGGGCTCCTGTGGGTCTAAACATCTCAAAATCACTCCCAGAGGGTCTTTCCAATACATGATTTGATCAATAAGACAATATCTAATTGATTTAAGCTTTAAATCTCTTGCCTTGCTTTTTCCCATACCATCAGGAGGTCGCAAATCTTGTAGAAAAAATATAATGTCTTTGTACCAAGTACATTCTGCCAATAGAGGGATGACTTGTGGGCTGTATCAGACAACTCAACTTGTTGATTTTTTGAGCAAGTGTTAATGAAATTGACCCCCAAATATTTGCAATTAGCTTCAGCCAGCAGCCTAGCTAAACCTTGACCCTTAACCAATTTGATGGGCTTTATTTCGAGATAAAATTCAAGGATTTTGGCAATGCACTTGCTCCTCGTTCCGTCTATGTCAGGTTGAATGAGAATATCCTTCATAGAAGCTGAAGGAACATATGCAATGACCTTTGAATGCAAGACATAGATCATGAAAGCTTTGAGAGATTTCACCAAAGCGTAGGCCCATTTTTCCATGATATCATATTTTATTTCAGTGTCCCTCAGTGCTCTGCTGAAAAAGGAAATCGGATGATCCAGACCTTCAAGATTTTTCTACGATAAAACAACTGCTACTGTATCAAAAGAAGAAAAGGAAAAAACCAAAAAATCCTTGGAGTAATCAGGACTGATGAGCACAGGTGCCTCAGTCAATGCCTTCTTGATTTTATGGAAAGAATATCTGGACTCATCAATCCATTTCACTTCATTCCCCTTCCTGAGCATGGTTGTAATATGCTTAACCATTTCAACAAAATTAGAAACAAACCTTCTTGAAAAGTTGATTTTTCTCAAGAAAGACTGAACTTCTTTCATGGATATGGGAAGTGACAAGGTTTGGATAACTTCTACCCTGCTTGAATCAATTCTGACCCCCTCAGCTGATAATATGTGCCCCCAAATTTTTCCCTCTTGCATTGCAAATAAAGACTTTTTGGGATTTAGGGAGAGACCATACCTTCTGCATTTCAAGAAGACCCTTCTTAGATGATAACAATGCTCTTTATCAGACCTTGAGAAAACTATGATGTCATCCAGATAGATGACTACAAATTTATCATTTTCTCCAATGAAGGCGATGTCCATAGCTCGCTGGAAGGTTGCTCCCGCATTCATCAATCCAAAGGGCATCTTAGAATACATGAATGTACCCCAAGGAGTAGTGAATGTCGTCTTTTCTCTATCTTCAGGAAAGGTGGAGATCTGATTGTAGCCAGAAAATCCATCAATCATGGAGATCCTAGATGCACCTGTCACCCTCTGCAATATGTGTTCCATGTTTGGAAAAGGGTAATTATCCTTCTTAGAGCTTCTGTTCACGTTCCAGAAATCAACACAAAGTATGATTTCTCCATTCTTCTTTCTCACTGGGACGAGGTTGGCTACCCATTTAGAATATCTCAAGGGGATAATGATCTGGGCATCCAACATTTTTTTTACCTCTTTCTCCATAATAGGCAACAACATAGGATTTATTTGTCTCAATTTCTTCCTAAATGGTTTGGCTTCTTCCTTCAATGGGATCTTATGCTCAATGACACTTGTGTCGTATGTTCTGAGGTCTTCATATTTTCAGGCAAACACATCAGCAAATTCCTTTAACAGTTCGACATATTCAACCCTTTGTTCCTTTGACAGGTTGCTTGACAACTTGACAAATTTTGGATCTTCCTCTGTGCCAATATTGCACTCAGCTACATCAACATCATCAGTTGAAACTTTACCCTTTACTTCCACATCATTTTTGTCAAATAGTCTTTCCAAAGGAACTAGTCCCTTTGGGATATGATTGCTAGGAAACTAGACAATATGATGATTAGCAATCTTGTTCATAAAAAAATCAGTATGAGAATTACTTTCAGAATCATGATCTTGATCAATGTGTAAGGCATAAAATTCATCAACAGTATCAAGGAATCTTTTGATCTCAAGATCATCCTCAAACACCTTCCAATGCTTGACATTGTCAGGTATAGAGGGTCTATATTTCACTTCTACATCATACCTGAGCTTAGGTGGTAGAGGGACTCTGAAATTACTTGCTGAAATGGCCAAAGAATTAGCCATGACATTCTCCTCTCTTGGAATAAATGAAATGTTGAAAGCTAAGAAAAAACTGTCAATTAGGTCCCACACTTCATTTCTATAAGCTCTTAGCCTGGGGTGCTTAGCTTGATAAATATTTATGATCCGATGGAAAATTAATTCAGCAACCCCAAACACTGATATCTTTTCAATTCCCATGTCTTTTGCAATGCTTAAACCCAAAACGAGAGCTTCATACTCTGCCATATTATTGGTAGTTTCAAATTCTAGCTTGTAGGACAAATATGTAGTCTCTTGGGTAGGTGAAACAAAAACCACCCCAACACCAACACCTTCCTTAGAAGAGGCTCCATCAAAGAACATATTCCAAACAGATTTGATTCGAGGAGAATTTTCACAAAAAGAAATGGACTATTTTCTGATCTCAAGAGGAGGTTTAGGGACATCAGTGAGCTGCAATAAACTAGATCCCAAATCAATGTCAAGTGAAAAGATAGGGTGATTTGTGGGGTTTGATTCATCACTAATAATTTAGGCCAACTGAGCTTCCCTGTACAGTCTTCTATGTTCCCCCCCAAACACAGGAATTGTAGCATATGTGAGGTCCATCTGCAAAGTTCCCCCAAGTATTTTTATCCAAGATCTTCACAAGAGCATACCGAACTTGGGGGGAACATAAAAAACCACGATATCCATGAACACACTTTTCATGGGCAACTGAAACAAGGTCACAACTAGATCTTTGATGACCCCAAGACACTTCACTTTCCTAGAGTCAAAAGAATATAAGTCATGGTAATATTTTGTGATTTCTAGTCCAATTTCATCCATGACAGTTTTGGGCATGATATTATGAGATGCCCCTAAGTCCATCAAACAGTTATGCAACACCTTATCGTGTATGTTCAGTGATGTATAGAAGGGAGGGGATGAATCATCTCTATATTCTATCAAAGGACCTAATATGATTGTTGGATTTTCATCTTGGAGATTTACTGAATCAATGGCATGAGATGAAGGCTCAGGTTGCAAAAATTTAGAAAGGCACATTTTGAAGTCTTCATGCTTGAACAACTATGAAAGGGGTACATGGATTCTAATTTTTTGAATTTCATGCTCAAAGCTGAAAGAAGAGGGGGGCTTTAGAATTTCTCTCACTTCTGGGATAGGACCTTTGGCTACTAGTGAGGGGTTCTGGGTCTTCTTTTCCTTGTTGTAGTCAGCTACATCTTTAGCAGGCTTTTCTTCTCTGGTAGGTTTCTCAGGGACATTGAGATTTACTTCTTTCTTTTTATACCTAAGGTTATATCTATTTGGGTTATTGTTGGTCTTTTCCCCCTTACTCAACTCATTTAGTTGGTTGTCCAGGAGAGACTCCTCATATGCAGATTGGGTTAAATGGGGAAATGAGGAGGTGTTTCCAAGACAATGGATTTCAGGATCAACCTCTTCTTCCTCTCCTTCTTCATCAACAACAAGGTTATTTTGGAGAGGGGCCTAAATTCTCTGATCATCCCTATGTCTGTTTCTTTGATCTCTTTGGATAATCTGATGGGTGTTATTCCGTCTTCTGAATTTGACCCTATTTTCATCATTAGGGGGATTCCTGTAGTTCTTCTTTCCTTCCAACTCCAACCTTTCCATTCTAGTAGAAAGTGATTTTAGTAACTTGGTTACTTTGTCCATCTGAGGGGGGGCAACAGAGGAACCAGAGGTTGAAGTTTCAGACCTCCCCTTTCCTCTGTCTCTATCAGCCTTGCTCCTAAGTTTGTCATCTTCTAGTATATTAGACTCCACTTCCAGGGCTGCATCTTGGATATGAGCCAAGGAAGTGGCTCTTCTTTCTCTTAACAGAAGGCATAAATCAGGGTCAAAAGCACTGGAATAAGTAATTTTGGCAGAGGTTTCTTTAGGTTTAATCTTAGCAGGAATCTTGTTATACATTTTATTAAACCTTTTTGAAAAATCAGAAACAAATTCCCCTTCTTGTTTCTTAAGTGATCCAAACTCAGTGATATAGTAAAGGAAATATTTTTTATCCCCCCAATGTCTTAAGAATGCATCATATAGGGATTCAATCTCGTCAATAGATCCAGGAGCCAAGGCCCGAAACCTTTTCCTAGGATATGAACAAAAATCCTCATCCACACATATTCATCTACAATGACATAATTGTCCGCATAACTATAAAAGGATGCAAGGTGTTCTTTTGCAGTTATGTCTCCCTCACCTGTGAACTTGGGTAATGTTGGCACAAGGGCAGACCCAGGGTTCAATGCTACAACATCGCACCAACAAAGCCCTAACTACAGGCCCTTTCGACAACACCTACAAAGTAGATGAAGTCTCACCCGAGGTAGAGTCAGGGGTGGTTGCAAGACTCAGGTGTCTACCATTAGCACCGTCAGTTTCTCAGTATGCAATCAATACCCACTTCGCTGAAAAAACAGAGCTTCACAACATCCACACTAATCTAATGTATTTAAGCACTTAGCATAGGTAAATAGATCAGATCGAGCAGATTAAGCACTAAGCATGGCCATATAGATCAGATCTAACATTCTCGCATATCATAAGCACAAAGCATAAGTAGATCTATCTAAACATATCAAAGTACTTAGCAAATAACATGTGAACACATCAAGACAAGGCACAAAGAAGCATAACACATTATTTACGCGGTTCACCCCCACCCTGGGGATACGTCCACCAACTCTTCTTCTTTATTGTCTTCAGTCAATCAGTTACAAGCATAGAGCCTCAAAACCCTTACTCAGCACAGGACAAAAGACCTGCACAACTTGCTAGATCCTTCTTCCTTGCGTTACAACACTAAGCCTTCCACAATTTGCTATAAGGACCTGCACTTAGCTCTGCAAGTCTCTTACAGTCATGCACAAAGCACTTACAGACTCTACTTTCACTTAGCATACATTCACATCACATAGATGCACCACTTCTTCTATCTTGCCTAAGAATCTATTTATATATTACAAAATAGGCCTAAACATGGGTAAACCCATGGGTTGACATCCCAATCCCATTACATAATCCCAAAGACCCAAAAAGGACCCAAAAAGGGGCCGATATCCCGTGATCTCTGATTCATCTTCTGCTCCTCCTTCGAAAGGCTGTCGAAGTCCCAAAATAGGTCAACATGACCAAGAATCTCCAAAAACTTGGTTAAGGACCAACAGGCCCCCAACACTCACATGTGAGTTGTCCCGAGTCACTATGGTCTGATCAGTTCTTCTTTGAATGCCTTGAGTTTGGCTCGAGCTGCTTCAGCTTGTTGCTTTGATATGGCCTCTTTCTCAGTGAACCGTTGGATCACTGCATCATTCACTGGCCCTTCTAGGCGCTGTTCTACTATAGTGACAACCTGTTCTAGCTCTGCTCCTTGACTTTCAACCTCTATGAAAAATTGACATGCCTTATCTTGCACAAGTTGGAGCCGTTGAGTTACTTCCATAACTTTTCTCTGGATCGTATGGATCTACTGCTGGGTGATGCGTTGCTCTTGAGATCTCTTCATTATGTCTACAGCTGACAGGGCCTTCAACTACGCCTGTAGTGTGTCTGCATGTTGCTTCACTTCCTAGAGTTGGGACTCCAGTGCCTGCAATTCCAGATTCTCAGCGAGCTTCTCATATGTTTGGGTGTTGTGATTACTTAGCTGCTTGCATTCCACGGAAAGATCTTCCAGTCTCTCAACTGCGCTCTGGGCAGTTGCTTCACTTTGATCTTTTACATCTTGCGGGGTCTTGAGCACTGCGCATAGCTCCAAATCTGCTATGCGTTGTTGTAGTTTCTGAATTACTTCTTCAAGTTGTGCCACCTGCTGTGGGACTCTCTCTTCGGATTTTACTTCAAGGAATGTCATAGAGTGAAGTGCTTTGTTGACCCTTTCCTTTACTTTGAGTTGCTCCTCGAGAAATTGTTCCTTGCTTTGTTGCAGATGTGCTCTTTCTTCATCCCACTTCGCTTGGAGAGCAAGCTTTTCTCGTTCTGCAGCACTGTGTTTCTCTAAAAGGTCTCCCTGTAATTGTGATAAAGCCTAGGTGGCTTGTGATTTTTCCTCCTATGCTCATCGAAGGCGAGCTTCGACTGTATCAACAATTCGGTGGTTTTGAGTTGACTCATCTCCCAGTTCTGGTGTTTCCAATGGCAGAGGCGCAGTGGAAACTGCGCGGATGGACTGTAGTGCCTGTTGCACCCCTTGAAGTTCAACCTTAATTTGATTGTATATCTCCTCCTGTTGAGCCTATTGCTTCTCTTCTATCTCCAACGAAGAATTGTTTAGTGCTTCTACAATGAAATCGAAGTCATCTGAGGTGAGAGTAGTCTGCATTTTGGTCATAGAGGATTTCAATTTCTTATGGGAAGAAGGCTTTAGGGGGGAAACTGATCTGGATTTTATGAGTAGAACGAAATGAATAAAGATTATTAACAGGTGCTTAACACAAAATAACAGAGATACAGTAAAACTGGTTTTCTATTCAATAACGAAATAAGCTGAAACTGTAAAATGCAGCGGAAACAAGCTTGCTGGAATGGTGGTGGTTTATCTCTGAGAAGAGATGTGACGACAGCACGCATTCGCAAGAAGAAGGTTACAATGAGGCTCTGAATTCCTTTTTACAATAAGAAAGAATTCCAAAAACCCCAAACATCCAAAAACCTAACCCTAGGAGATGAAGAGCCAAAAGTCATGTGGGCCCCGTTTGGGTAAGCTAGTACATCAACTTCCCGGGGTCGTAACTTTTGCATATGATCTCCGTTTTAGGCGTGTGATAGCCCGTTGGAAAGGTATCATTGAGGAGATTCATTTTGGGGGCTCAATAATTCCTTATTTTTTTTTTACCTATCATTTAGGAGATTGATACCGAAAAACCTTCATTTAGGCCCTCAAAATGGCCCCAGAAGTAAAAACTGCTAAAAATAGTAAATTGCCAAAAATGTCAGAAAGTTGTTTTGAGCCAGTTGGAAAAGGTGGGTGGACATAGATATCCATATAGATCAATCCTCTCTCCTTAGGAATCAATGGTCTCCATTGCATCGAGGTCCCCCATTAGATGAGGAAATTTCTGCTGAATTTGGCCCCGGGTGAGCCACTTGCCTTGGTGCAGGAGCTGCCCTGCTTTGACGACTCGATAAAGATGGATCCTTTGTTGTCGAGTGCCCTTGATCTGTCTATCCACAATCTGATCATTGGATTCCTGTTGTATGCAGTCGAGGTTGAGCTCTGTTGGTGTCAGTTGTTCTGCTACTTCTGAGGTGTCCAATAATGGTGGGAAATAAGGGCGAAGGAGATCCACGTTGAACACTGGGTGCAGGCCAAGGAAAGGAGGAATGTTGAGCTCAAAATAATTATCCCCCACGGCCTTGGTGATAGTGTATGGTCCATAATGGAGTGGGCGAAGCTTCCGATGGGGTCCTATAAGGCGTTCTTTCTGCAAGTGCAACCAAACTTTGTCCCCCACCTGAAACTTATGCGGCACCCGATGTTGATCATGGCACTGTTTGTACTTGTCATTGGAATTCTGTAGGATATCCTGAACCTGTTGGCAGATGTGTTGGATCTTCTCAATGAACCGGGTGGCTTTGTCAGCTTCAGTTGGAGCAGGAGATGAGTCAGTCGAAGTGACCGCAAGGGGAAGTGCAACATCTATGGGACCCAATGGTTGGAATCCCAACCCTACTTGAAAGGGGCTATGGCCGGTTGAGCTATGCAAGGCTCGGTTGTAGCTATGATGGACATAGGGATGGCTCTCATCCCATGTGCGAGGGTTCTTTGAATTATACATGTGAAGGATATGCACAATCATTCGATTTACAACCTTGGTTTGGCCGTCTGTCTAGGGGTGGAAGGCCGTGGATTTGGTGAGATTGGTGTCCAGAAGTGACCAGAGGCTCGACCAGAATGTGATAAGAAATTGACTATCCTGATATGATACAATGGTTTGTGGGATTCCAAAATGTACCCAAACTCGTTCAAAGAAGAGCTTGGCAGTGGCCTCTGCTGTGATGCTCTTCTTGCAGGCAACCAGAATTGCCATCTTAGAAAAACGATCAACAACCAAAAAAACACAGTCATTTCCCCGCTTGGTGGATGGGAGGCCCGACATGTAGTCCATTGAGATGGATTCCCATGGCCTGTCAAGAGTAGGAAGAGGGGTGTACATGCCCTGTTTCTTAGTGGTCGGTTTGGCAATAACACAGGCAGTGCAGGACCTAATATACTTGCCAACCTCCTGTCAAAGTTTCACCTAGTAGAAATGTTTCTGTAGCATCTCCACTGTCTTTTCGATGCCGAAGTGTCCTGCCGCCTGACTGTAGTGGGCTTCCCAGATCAGCTTCGCTCGCTCACTTGATGGAACACAAATATGACCCAGACGACATAACAACCCATCTTGAAGATGGAAATTATCAACAACTGCATTTGCACCCAACATTTGGTAGGTGGTGGCAAAGTCAGGGTCTGTCTCATAGATTTGGGGCCATCCAGATGTCTCATGGCCGCAAGAGTCTAGCACCGTGGTGAGTGCTACAACTGGCGGTCTGCTGAGGCAATTGGTGACGTGATTGGTGCTTCCTGTTTTATACTTGATGTTGAGGTGGAATTGTTGCAAGTATGTGGACCACTTTTGATGGTGGTCATTCTGCATTTTTCCCTGTGTATGCATGAAATGCAGTGGCTTATGATCAGTGTGGATGGCTGTCTCCTTCCCAAGAATGTAATGTCTCCATTGGCGGCATGCTTTCACAATGGAGTACATTTCTTTGTCGTAAGTAGGGTACTTACGGACATTATCGGACAATGTATCACTATGGTAGGCCACGGGGTGGCCATGCTGAGTGAGAACGACGCTCATAGCATAGTCTGAAGCATCTGTTTCAATGTCAAAGGGATGCTGCAGGTCTGGTAGCGAAAGTACTGGGGCTGAGCACAAGTGCTGCCTCAAATCATCGAACGCTTGTTGTTGGGACCGGCCCCACACAAATTTTTCCTTACCACCACCCCTGTTTATTTGGCTGAGGGCCCATGCAATATGGGAGAAACCCAACATGAACCTGCAGTAGAAATTAGCAAGTCCCAAGAAGCTCCGAAGCTCAGTGAGTGTTGTTGGGGCTGGCCAGTCACGAATGACTTGGATCTTGGCTGGATCCACATGTACGCCATGCTGATCAATGATGTAGCCCAGGTAATGGACGTTGTCCATGTCGAAGGAGAATTTTTCCAGGTTGGCGTATAGCTTGTGTTGCCGCAGGGTGTGCATAACCTGCTGAATATTCTACCTAACTACCTAATAGGGTGTTCAACTACCTAACAATTATAAACCTCGAGGTTTGGTACCTCTCGAAAATATTTTTTATCACAATGATGTTCCCTACAAGCCAGATAAAAAGGAGAAAGATCCTGCTGTTCACGAGCACAACATAGGGAATGAAAGCCAACCAAAATTCATAAATATGTCTTCTGAATTGACTGCTGATCAAAAGTTCGAATATTGCAGCATTTTGAAAGAATTTTCTGATGTTTTTTCTTGGAAATATAGTGATCTAAATACTTATGACCCCGATATCATTCAACACAAGATCCCTCTTGAGAAAGACACCATCCCTTTCAAACAAAAGCTCAGACCTATCAGTCCTCTTCTTCTGCCTGTGATTGAAAGAGAAATTAAAAAGCTTCTCGATGCCAAGATCATAATCCCTTTGAGATACTCCAAATGGATTGCAAATCTAGTGATAGTAAGAAAGAAAAATGGTGAGGTCAGATTATGTGTGGACTTTAGAAACCTAAACAGATGCTCTAAGAAAGACAACTATCCCCTACCTAAGATGGAACATTTGCTGCAAGGATTTTAGGGGCTAATGCCATGTCTTTCCTAGATGGTTTTTCCGGCTACAATCAGATTTCTGTCCACCTCGATGACCAGGAGAAGACTGCATTTACTACTCCTTGGGGTACCTTTATGTACGCCAAGATTCCATTCGGGTTAATGAATGCCGGGGCCACATTCCAAAGGGCCATGGACATAGCTTTCGTGGGAGAAAAGGATAAGTTTTCCCTCATATATCTTGATGACATCACAATATATTCTAGCAGTCATGAGGAGCATCTAAAGCATTTAAAAAGAGTGTTCTTGAAATGCAGGCAGTTCAGAATCTCATTGAATCCCAAAAGGTCCCAATTTTCTCTCAGGAAAGGTAACCTCTTAGGCAACATCGTCTCAGCAGAAGGTGTAAAGATTGATCCAGCTTGGGTGGAGGCAATTCAGAGGCTGTCCTTTCTAAGATCAAAAAAAGATATTCAATCGCTGCTCGGTAAGATAAATTTTGTTAGAAGATTTGTGCCAAACTTTGCTGAATTAGTTAAACAGATAACATGTATGCTGAAAAAGGGGTCTGAGATAAAATGGACATACAACACAAGGAACTCATTTCAGGACATCAAGCAAGCTATCATGGAATCCCTGACTCTGATCAGCCCAGATTACAGTAAGATTTTCTATGTTTTTTCCTTTGCTTCTTACGATACAATGGCAACAGTTCTGCTACAGAAATATGATGACAATTTGGATCATCCCGTTGCTTTCTTCAGAAAAACACTCAGAGACGCTGAACTAAGGTATGATCCTATTGAGAAACAAGCTTATGCTCTCATAAAATCTTTAAAATCCTTCAGAATTTATATTCTCCACTCAAAGGTCATCGCATATGTCCCTTCATCCTCCGTGAAAGATGTTTTGACTCATCCTGATATCGACGAAAAGAGAGCTAGATGGATTGCAAAGTTGATTGAGTTCAACATTGAAGTAAAGCCCACCAAATTGGTGAAAGGCCAGGGCCTTGCTAAGCTCTTAACGGAGGAAAATCATGAGTTGCTGGACATTGATTTCATAGGAGAAAGTTCAGTGAATTTGCAGACGGAGTTGGCAGCGGATGGACAACATAGTAGTCAACAAGTGGCAGAACACTTGTCTTCTTGTGAATGGTATTCATGTATTATACATTTTTTGAAAAATCTAGAAGTTCCTCCTGAACTCAGTATGACTCAAGCTCGAGCCCTTAAGCTCAGAGCCATCAAATTCTACATTTACAATAATCTGTTATATTGGAAAGACCCAGCTGGTTTGCTTCTCAGATGTTTAGACAAAGAAGAGTCAGTCGAAGTTACACATCAGTTTCATTCAAGTGTTTGTGGAGGTCATCATTACTGGAAGACCACTGTTCATAAAATCCTAAGGGCTGGATACTATTGACCTTTCCTCTTCTCAGATGTGTGTGCCTTCGTCAAATCTTGTGACAAACGTCAAATATTTACGGGAAAACAATAGCTAAAATCCTTACCCCTGAGACCTATAGTGGTGAATGGCCCTTTTCAGCAGTGGGGTTTAGATTTTATAGGTGAGATAAATCCTTCATCTAGTGGTCAGCATAAGTGGATCTTGGTAGCCACGGATTATTTTACAAAGTGGATAGAGGCGATTCCCACCTGGAATGCCACTCACCAGGTAGTCATGAAGTTTCTTTATGAAAATATTTTGAGCAGATTCGGTTGTCTCAAAAGGCTGGTAACAGATAATGCAGCGACATTCAAAGCATAGGCATTAGTAGACATGTGTAAATCAATGGGCATCCAATTGGTACATTCGACCCCCTACTACCCTCAAGGTAATGGCTTGGATGAATCATCCAATAAGAGATTAATCAAAATCATCAGAAAATTGTTAGAGGAAAACAAAAAGAATTGGGATTCTAAATTGAAATTTTCTCTGTGGGCAAACAAAGTAACTATCAAAAATTCCATAGGAACCTATCCATTCAAATTGGTCTATGGGACTGATGCTATTTTTCTTGTTCAGTTAGTTTTACCAGTGGCTAGATTTTTTCAGGAAGAGCAAACTGAGTCAAATGATACGGTAAGAAGAATGCTTGATTTGGTGGAACTGCAGCAAGCCCGCGAACAGTTAGTGGATAGATCAGAGGCTCATCAAAAGAAGATCAAAAATACTTTTGACAGAAAGGCGAAGGTGGACAATTTTCAGATTGGTGACTAAGTTCTAAAATGGGATGCTCTTAGATAGGATAAAGGCAAGCATAGCAAGTTCGATTCTTTGTGGACAGGTCCTTTCATGATAACCCAAGTACAGAATAACAACACTTTCATGCTGCAGAATCTCGGAGGTGAAGAAATGTTAGATGGCCCGGTAAACGGGCGATTTTTAAAACTCTATTTTGTCTAAGGCTGGGAAGCCTAGACATTGTAATGTTAGTCTTAGTTTTTATTTTTGCAGAATGACTCCATGCCCAATGGAAGCACTAGCAGATAGTTTTTTTTAAATTTTCTTTTTTCAGGAAAGGCATTGATTCTATGGTTCTTGAAACCTCACAGGGTGGCGTTCATCCCCAATAGGAGCCAGTGTTATCTCCTCAAATAAATTGGTGGAAATTTTTCTTTTGAGGTGATAGGTTGTGGTCTAAATTTTATTCCTAAATTTTTGTAAGTAGGTTAGAGAGTCTGTATTCTATAAATAAGCTCAAAAGAAATTTTGGATTTGGTTTGGTCAAGAAAAAGTCAGAATCTCAGGTTTTGGTGGTTTAGGCGAGCCTGAAATGCACTCATTAACCACTGAAATCCTTTGTTCCCGGCAGTTAAGAGGTCAAAGCAAGAATGCAGTTAACCACCGAAAGCGTTTCAACGGTAAAAATGGAAATCTCGTGCTTTCGCATGAGCCAACTGTCAAGTTGGCACAATGATGAAACATAACCACTGAAAGCTCGTCAAGTTGGAAGGTATGCACGTTCTAATGGTGTCTATCCGAAAGTTTGAAGCTCCTGTTGTCCTTTCAACCGCAATTGTCTTTTCAAAATCTAGACACGGCGGTGTTACTGAAATTCATGCATGATTGTCACGAAGCCTCCCTCCGTTTCCAGTCGCAAGTACATGATCTATCATGATCCCATTAATCCCTCATTAAATCCTCATTCATTATCATTTTGAATTCCGGAGATTACTGAGATAATCGTGAGTTCGTGATTTCATGAATTAAACGTGTTTCCAGAGATCCTAATCCCGTTTCCCTTGGTGATTTTCAAAGTTCCATTAGAGTCCAACGATCGCTCTCAAGTCAATTAAGCCAAGTCGACTTATCAGGCAAGTTCAAAACCCATATTGTTTCAAATTTAAATGAATATACCACCGAAAATCTAAAATTTTGGCATGCTCTCAGTCAATTTGTTGCCCGAAACTTGGTTAGCGTTTGAGCTCGGTGATCCGAATTTTGTGTCACCTTGTCCCACCGGCTCTTCCATGAGTTATACTCTCTGTGTTCCTAAATTCTAGAATCTTTGTCTCCCTGGACGCTCAGTTTCCCATAATCGCAGGTACAATCAACATTGACCAATGCCGAAAGTAGGGCCAGTTTTGAGGTCTGAGGTGGATGGGGTTTGGTACTTGGAGGCGCACCCAGAGGTAGCAGAGTTTTTCAAACAAGTAGGGGTATTCACATACTGTGAAAAACTGACCAGTTTTCATCAACAAGTAGCTGAATATTTTGCAATTGTATATGATGGAAGGTCTGCCAAGATAGGGAAAGAAGAGTTTATCATAGATGAAGCTTCTATAGCAGAGTTTACAGGTCTTCCACGGACAAGAGACTGTTGGTTTAAATCTACAGTGACATCCAATGTTGAATTTAGATCATATCTATTGCCCATTCACAAAGATCTGATCTGGAAAAAGGATATCCCTATGTCCTTCTTGCAACCATAGTGGCAATCTTTGTTAAAAGCAATATTTGTGTATATTACTTGTGAAGGACGGTATAACAGAGTGATGTTCTATCACTTTAAACTTCTTAATCATTTTACAGGCAGAGAACCAATAAATCTACCTTTCTATTTCCACAATACTCTTACTAAAATGGCCAGACAAGTTAAAGCCAAGCCTACTAAGGTTGCTAGTAGACTATCTCACCAAGGGATTATTACTCTTCTTGTCAAGGAAGCTTTGCAGAGGAAACAGGTTGATTGGGGTTTCTTTCTTTTCTAGAATGAATTCCAAACAGAGAAACCACCAGAAGCTGAAACTAAAAAGACCATTGGTAGAAAGACTATTACTCCCAAAAGCAGTCATAGGAAAAGGAAAGGTATCTCACCACCAAGATATCCCATAGAATTATCCTCTATCAAGAAGAAAATAATCAAAATAAAATGACAGTTTGAAGGTGAGCAGTCCAAGGACCCTGCTACAAGAAATAACCCTTTAAACCTACCTTACAATGATTCAGAACCGGAACAAGAATTGGCAGATACACAGGGAAATGTACAGACTGAACAAGGTGCAGACTATTGTTCCAATTTACCTTCACCAACTCCTCCAGAGGCACACAGCCCACCAGTGGCAGAAGCCTCTTCAAGTAAGCCTAAAACAACTAGATCATGGAAAATCAACAAACTCGTGCAACAGGTCTATGAAATGGAAGTCCTGGAAAGGGTTATTAAAAAAGCTAATACAGACCTGACTGACAGAAATGCAGATCTTTTCAAAACAAAACAAACCCTCAAAGAGAAGCATGACAAGATTAAAGACAGAAACAAGGTATTGATCAGGGAAAACATGAAGCTGTATAGACAACTTAGAATTCTGAGGTTGAAGTTAAAGGAGTTTCAATCACCAGCACAGGAGAAAACTGTATTGGAAACTCTAACTAACTTAGCTACGACCATGGTAGACACACCAGAGCCTTCCACACAGCTAGTAGAAGTTCGCAGATATGCACGAACAAGGGCTACCTCATCCAAGAAACCTTGAACATCAAAAAGGGATCCAAGGTAAGCATTTTTGCAATTTTGAAGTTTTCTCAAAGCTGAAGTTTCAGTGGTTTAGGCGAACAGGACGACTGTTCATTAACCATTGAAAACAAGACTTTCGGTAGATAGTTCGCTCAGCATCTTTCTAAGTTAACCACCGAAAGCCTGTTATTTCCAGAATGATCAAGTTTTTACACAGATCGAATTTTTTTGAGCTGGAAAGGTTTGAAACCTCTTCGAATGAATATTTGATGAATTGTCAAGACAAATCCAATAGCTATTTTTGATAGATTATGGAAAGAGGAGTTGTTTCAAAGGTTTTTGGTATCTTTGACAAAGACATAAAATCAGGACACTTTCTCACATCAACAGATTCGAATTTGCCTCTCTTGGAGAGTCATCATTCAACCTTGAGAGGCTATCCTGCACTACACCAGCACTCAACAAGAGAGGAAGACCATGAAATCTGGGATTGATCTCATTTTTGGGGATCATCCCACATCTTTTGCAACTAAATTTTGATTTACTATCTTTAGCATATTTGATCCATGTTTTCAGGATCTCAGAACTGCATTGTAAAGCTATAAAGCTAAAGGTAGAATATGAACCCAGGGTTCGACTTTGAAGACTTTTTTATATTATGTACTCAAACTTCTCATTTTCATATTGAGTAAAGAAAGCTTCTTTTGCCATAACTTGTTCAGATTTCATCTTCTTATCTATTCTATAATTGCACCTGGATATTATATTCATGTTGTTATGCTTGTTTATGCCCGATAACTGTCATCTTATCACTGCATTCATAATTTAAACTTTGCAAGTATTCCTGTGATTATTGTAATTGACCATTCATATATGCTTTATATGTGATTCTGCTGATATAATAGTTATTTATTCATTAATCCCTTTATTTGTAAACTCTCTGAACATTTGTGGTTGAAATCCTTGTCCATCTAAATGTGTTTATGCATGATTTGAGTTAGAAATTATTCAGTCCTCCGACTTGATCCAAACCCACACTTTTTATTGAGAAAATAGTTACCAAAAGATTAAGTTACCAGGCATCTCTGACTTACAGCCTAGGAGAGTTTCCTGGAGTGATAACAAATTGGCGCCGTTGCCGGGGAGAGGAGATCGAAGCTCAGCTTCCTTGGGAGATGACATAGCTCCAACTTTGATGATAGACAAAGTCTGGACATCATTTGGGTTGTAATTTTCTATCTGGTGACTCCATTGAAACGAAGTGGCTCCAAAAAGAGCTCACACCAGGGCGAACCAAGAAGGCCCACTGACAACACCAGTTCCTGACCCTGAGAAGATCATCAGTAAGGGTAAAGCTTTGCAAAGACAGGCTTCCGGATCTGCAAAGATAGTAGATTCAAGTATTCAAACCGACACTCCTTCTTTCATATCTAAAAGGCCTCTAGTTGAATCCCCTGCTGCTGAAACTCATAGTTCTCAGGAAATTGAAACTTTATCTCAATTATTGTAGGTAGAAGAACCTTCAATTTCTTCTAATATTACTGACTCTGTTCTTGAGGTCAATGTTTCATCCCATCCTAAAGAGATAATTACAGGGTCCTCTCAGCAAAAGGAAACCTCTTCTTCATCTTCTTTGAATTCCTCACCCATCAAACCTACAGAAGGTGTTCTATACACTCACACTAATCTGCCTTTTCTTGAAGATATTCTCCATGATCTGTCCTCTAAGGGAGAAGAAAATTTAGCCTTGTTGCTCGGTCAGTTTTATAAAGCCTCTTATTTTTCACCCATTTCTAAAAATTCTGCTCAAGGTGAAGTGAGACAACCATTCTAATTTAACTCAGTCATCCCATCTCCCCCTTCATCTCCTACGAGTTCCTCTTCTGTGTCAACCCCCAAGACTGCCATGGCTGCCCCTTTAACCAAGATGGAACAGATTTTGGCAAATAGGTATGCCCCACTTGTATTGCCAAATCCTTTGTCTGCTATGCCAACTGGAGATTATCAGAAATATATGCCAAAGTTTATCGGAGCGGGGGATTATACTGCTGAAGAACATATTGAAGCTTTTTATGCTTATGCTGAAAATATTAACATTTCAGAAGAAGATGCGTGGACCATAGTTTTTGTTCAGAGTTTGGATGGCCAAGACCGGAAGTGGTTCAAAGAGCTACCGACAAATTTAGTCACAGGTATTGAACAATTAGATGAGGTATTCTTAAAACAATGGGGAGAAAGAAGAGATCTGTTATACTACATTTCTGAGTTTGGAAACTTGATGAGAGAAGATGGAGAGTCGGTCTCAGACTTCATCAAGAGGTTTAATAGAATGTTTGGAAAGATCCTTGCAGAGATTAAACCAAGTGACGCATCGGCAAATATCACATTCTCTGCTGCCTTTGATCCATATTTTTGTCTAATCCTCAAAGAAAGACGATCAACCACACTTGCTTTAATGCAAGATGTTTCCCTCGAGGTTGAATCAAACATTACAGCATCTCAGAAGCTCAAAGGAAAGGTCGAGAGAAAGAAGTCTGTTGTTGATCCCTCTTCTTCTTCTAATATTAAAATGGAAAAGATGGCAAAGATGTTGGACAATTTGACATCTAAAATGTCAAAATTGAAGGTCCAGAATCAACAACCAGCAAGGACAAAAGAGCCAAATGCTTTTGCCCCGAGAAATCCAAATGCTTTCCTTTACAGAAGGAATAATCCACAAGTCCAGATCCTTCAGAGAGACATGAATGCAGCTAATGATCAGAGAATCAAACCACCTTTTCAAAATGCAATGTTAGATGAAGAACAAAAACCATCTCACGATGAAGTCGAAGAAGCAGATGAAATAAATTGTTTTGGTGATGAAAATGATTCTTCCTTTCTGACACAAGTAGACTATGAAGAAGCCCTAATGGACCAGCAAATTCATGAGGCAAGTATCGAAGAATCTATCTACTTGACAGATGATCAGAAAGGTTATAACTTAAGGTCCAAGAGTCTTGTCCCGAAACCATTGATCGCTGCTCCTATGAAGAACAAAGAAGTTGCTGCTCCCGTGAAGAGTAAAGAAGTTGCTGCCAAACAACCTATCGCTCATGTAAAACATACCTCCTCTCCTGCAAAACAATAGCAAAAGAAAACACATCCCCTAGCCAAGGAGCAAGTCAGTCTCAAAGCTCCTCCCAATGAGGTAAAAGTTTCAGATAGATCAGCTTTCTCTTTTAATTTTGAATCAGAAATTCAGAAAGTAAAGATACCTATGCCTTTAACTAAACTCATGAAGAATGAAATCTTTAAATCAGCCATCCTGAATTCCCTTGAGCCAAAGACCTCTTCATCTACTGATTTTGTTAACTTACAAGATGACAAGCCAACAGTAACTATAGGGCCTATGATAGAAGATCATGATGATTCTTGTCCACCATTCTACATATCCCTAAATGTCCATGATAAGATCCTCCACAATTGTTTGCTTGATTTCGGGGCATCACATAATCTTATGCCAAAAGCGGTGATGGATGAGCTTGGTATTGAGGTCACCAAACCATATCATGATCTCTTCTCTTTTGATTCTAGGAAATTCAGATGCCTTGGCCTCACAAAAGACCTCGTTATAAACCTTGCCCAATTGCCAATGAGAAGCATGGTAATGGATGTGGTGGTTGCTGATATCCCACCTAAGTTTGGGCTTCTCTTGTCTCGTCCATGGGGAAAAAGGTTAGGAGGTACCTTGCAAATGGATCTTTCATATGCTACGATTCCGATGTTTGGGGGGAGAGCTAAAAAGACTTTACAGGGAGAATCAACTTGCCTACATCATCAGCGATGCAAAAAATTCTATAAATCATCCTATTTATGCTGTGGATACAGATTTTGGCTCGTGCATTCTTCAAATAGATGATTCTCAATCAACTCCTATGCAGCTTGTGAAGCCTATCGAACAACAAACTGATGATAAGAACGTTTCAGTCTGGACCATGTATTTTGATGGGGCCAGTACTAAAGATACAACAGGTGCAGGGGTATTTTTGATTTCTCCTTCAAAGGAGACCATATCTTTGTCTTTCAAGCTCGATTTCAGAAATACTAACAACATAGCAGAATATGAGGCCTTGCTGTTGGGATTAAATTCAGCTAAGGAGATGGGGACACAAGGTTTAAAGGTATTTGGAGATGCAGATCTCATTATACAACAGGTAAACAATACCTTTAAAGCAAAGCATGTCATATTGAAAGCCTACAGGGATGAGGTATGGAAAGTACGAGATTCTTTTTCTGTTTTTGAAATTTCTTATATAACCAGGGATATGAATTAGAGTGTCGATTACCTTGCTGTTTCAGCCAACATGTTTATTCCTCCCATGCCCCCTAGGCTCAGTTATGAGATCCAAGTAAAATATAGACCATCTTTGCCCGACAATATTAAATACTGGAAAGTTTTTGAGGATGATGATGAACTTAACAGATTTCTTCAAGTGGTAGATGAATTTTCTGATATGCATGTTGACCAGCATAATCTAAATGTAGAAGAATCCCAGAAGCCCAAGCTAAAACAAAGATTGGGTCAACATGATATTGTTCACCTACCTAACAATTATATACCCCGAGGTTTGGTACCTCTCGAAAATATTTTTGATCACAATGACGTTCCCTACAAGCCAGATAAAAAGGAGAAAGATCTCGCTGTTCACGAGCACAACATTGGGAATGAAAGCCAACCAAAATTCATAAATCTGTCTTCTGAATTGACTGCTGATCAGAAGTCCAAATATTGCAGCATTTTGAAAGAATTTTCTGATGTTTTTGCTTGGAAATATAGTGATCTAAAGACTTATGACTCTGATATCATTCAACATAAGATCCCTCTTGAGAAAGACACCATCCCTTTCAAACAAAAGCTCAGACCTATCAGTCCTCTTCTTCTGCCTGTGATTGAAAGAGAAATTAAAAAGCTTCTCGATGCCAAGATCATAATCCCTTTGAGATAATCCAAATGGATTGCAAATCTAGTGATAGTAAGAAAGAAAAATGGTGAGGTCAGATTATGTGTGGACTTTAGAAACCTAAACAGATGCTCTAAGAAAGACAACTATCCCCTACCTAAGATGGAACATTTGTTGCAAAGGATTTCAGGGGCTAATGTCATGTCTTTCCTAGATGGTTTTTCCGGCTACAATCAGATTTTTGTCCACCTCGATGACCAGGAGAAGACTGCATTTACTACTCCTTGGGGTACCTTTATGTATGCCAAGATTCCATTCGGGTTAATGAATGTCGGGGCCACATTCCAAAGGGCAATGGACATAGCTTTAGTGGGAGAAAAGGACAAGTTTGTCCTCATATATCTTGATGACATCACAGTATATTCCAGCAGTCATGAGGAGCATCTAAAGCATTTAAAAAGAGTGTTCTTGAAATGCAGTCAGTTTGGAATCTCATTGAATCCCAAAAAGTCCCAGTTTTCTCTCAGGAAAGGTAAGATCTTAGGCCACATCGTCTCAACAAAAGGTGTAAAGATTGATCCATCTCGGGTGGAGGCAATTCAGAGGCTGTCCTTGCCAATATCAAAAAAGGATATTCAATCGTTGCTCGGTAAGATAAATTTTGTTAGAAGATTTGTGCCAAACTTTGCCGAATTAGTTAAACACATAACATGTATGCTGAAAAAGGGGTCTGAGATAAAATGGACAGACAACGCAAGGAACTCATTTCAGGACATCAAGCAAGCTATCATGGAATCCCTGACTCTGATCAGCCCAGATTACAGTAAGATTTTCTATGTTTTTTCCTTTGCTTCTTACGATACAGTGGCAGCAGTTCTGCTACAGAAAGATGATGACAATTTGGATCATCCCGTTGCTTTCTTCAGCAAAACACTCAGAGACGCTGAACTCAGTTATGATCCTATTGAGAAACAAGCTTATGCTCTCATAAAATATTTAAAATCCTTCAGAATTTATATTCTCCACTGAAAGGTCATCACATATGTCCCTTCATCCTCCGTGAAAGATGTTTTGACTCAGCCTAATATCGATGAAAAGAGAGCTAGATGGATTGCAAAGTTGATTGAGTTAAACATTGAAGTAAAGCCCACCAAATTGGTGAAAGGCCAGGGCCTTGCTAAGCTCTTAACGGAGGAAAATCATGAGCTGTTGGACATTAATTTCATAGGAGAAATTTCAACGAATTTGCAGACGGAGTTGGCAGCGGATGGACAACATAGCAGTCAACAAGTGGCAGAACACTTGTCTTCTTGTGAATGGTATTCAGGTATTATACATTTTTTGCAAAAGCTAGAAGTTCCTCCTGAACTCAGTATGACTCAAGCTCGAGCCCTTAAGCTCAGAGCCATCAAATTCTTCATTGACAATAATCTGTTATATTGGAAAGACCCTGCTGGTTTGCTTCTCAGATGTTTAGACAAAGAAGAGTCAGTCGAAGTTACACATTAGTTTCATTCAAGTGTTTTTGGAGGTCATCATTACTGGAAGACCACTGTTCATAAAATCCTAAGGGCTGGATACTATTGGCCTTTCCTCTTCTCAGATGTGTGTGCCTTCGTCAAAGCTTGTGACAAATGTCAAAGATTTATGGGAAAACAACAACTAAAATCTTTACCCCTGAGACCTATAGTGGTGAATGGCCCTTATCAGCAGTGGGGTTTAGATTTTATAGGTGAGATAAATCCTTCATCTAGTGGTCAGCATAAGTGGATCTTGGTAGCCACAGATTATTTTACAAAGTGGATAGAGGCGATTCCCACCCGGAATGCCACTCACCAGGTAGTCATGAAGTTTCTTTATGAAAATATTTTGAGCAGATTCGGTTGCCCCAAAAGGTTGGTAACAAATAATGCAATGGCGTTAAAAGCAGAGGCATTAGTAGACATGTGTAAATCAATGGGCATCCAATTGGTACATTCGACCCCCTACTACCCTCAAGGTAATGGCTTGGCTGAATCATCCAATAAGAGCTTAATCAAAATCATCAAAAAACTGTTAGAGGAAAACAAAAAGAATTGGGATTCTAAACTGAAATTTTCTATGTGGGCAGACAGAGTAACTATAAAAAAGTCCATAGGAACCTCTCCATTCAAATTGGTCTATGGGACTGATGCTATTTTTCCTGTTCAGTTAGTTTTACCAGTGGCTAGATTTTTTCAGGAAGAGCAAACCGAGTCAAATGATACGGTAAGAAGAATTCTTGATTTGGTGGAACTGCAACAAGCCCGCGAACAGTTAGTGGATAGATCAGAGGCTCATCAAAAGAAGATCAAAAATACTTTTGACAGAAAGGTGAAGGTGGACAATTTTCAGATTGGTGACTGGGTTCTAAAATGGGATGCTCTTAGACAGGATAAAGGAAATCATAACAAGTTCGATTATTTGTGGACATGTCCTTTCATGATAACCCAAGTACAGAATAACATCACTTTCATGCTGCAGAATCTCGGAGGTGAAGAAATGTTCAGTGGTCCAGTAAACGGGCGATTTTTAAAACTCTATTTTGTCTAAGGCTGGGAAGCCTAGACATTGTAATGTTAGTCTTAGTTTTTATTTTTGCAGAATAACTCAATGCCTAATGGAAGCACTAGCAGATAGTTTTTTTTAAATTTTCTTTTTTTAGGAAAGGCATTGATTCTATGGTTCTTGAAACCTCACAGGGAGGCGTTCATCCCCAATAGGATCCAGTGTTATCTCCTAAAATAAATTGGTGGAAATTTTGCTTTTGAGGTGATAGGTTGTGGTCTAAATTTTATTCCTAAATTTTTGTAAGTAGGTTAGAGAGTCTGTATTCTGTAAATAAGCTCAAAAGAAATTTCGGGTTTGGTTTGGTCAAGCAAAAGTCAGAATCTCAGGTTTCGGTGGTTTAGGCGACCCTGAAATGAATTCATTAACCACCGAAAGCCTTTGTTCCCGGCAGTTAAGAGGTCAAAGCAAGAATGTGATTAACCACCGAAAGCGTTTCAACGGTAAAAATGGAAAGCCTATGCTTTCGCACGAGCCAGCTTTCAAGTTGGCGCAATGATGAAACGTAACCGCCGAAAGCTCGTCAAGTTGGAAGGTATGCATGTTCTAATGGTGTCTATCCGAAAGTTTGAAGCTCATGTTGTCCTTTCAACCGAAATTGTCTTTTCAAAATCTAGACACGACGGTGTTACTGAAATTCATGCATGATTGTCACGAGGCCTCCCTCCATTTCCAGTCACAAGTACATGATCTATCATGATCCCGTTAATCCCTCATAAAATCCTCATTAATTATCATTTTGAATTTCTGAGATTACTGAGATAATCATGAGTTCGCGATTTCATCAATTAAACGTGTTTCCAGAGATCCTAATCCCGTTTCCCTTGGTGATTGTCAAAGCGCCATTAGAGTCCAGCGATCGCTCTCAAGTCAATTAAGCCAGGTCGACTTATCAGGCAAGTTCAAAACCCATCTTGTTTCAAATTTAAATGAATATACCACCGAAAATCTAAAATTTCGGCATGCTCTCAATCAATTTGTCGCCCGAAACTTGGTTAGCGTTTGAGCTTGGTGATCCGAATTTTGTTTCACCCTGTCCCACCGACTCTTCCATGAGTTATACTCTCTGTGTTCCTAAATTCTAGAATCTTTGTTTCCTTGGATGCTCAGTTTCCCATAATCGCAGGTACAGTCAACATTGACCAATGCCGAAAGCAGGGCCAGTTTTGAGGTCTGAGGTGGATGGGGTTTGGTACTTGGAGGCGCACCCAGAGGTAGCAGAGTTTTTCAAACAAGCAGGGGTATTCACATACTATGAAAAACTGATCAGTTTTCATCAACAAGTACTTGAATCTTTTACAATTGTATATGATGGTAGGTCTGTATATGATGAGCTTGGTCTTGAGGTCACCAAACCATATCATGATCTCTTCTCTTTTGATTCTAGGAAAGTCAAATGCCTTGGCCTCATAAAAGACCTCGTTATAAACCTTGCCCAATTTCCAATGAGAAGCATGGTAATGGATGTGGTGGTTGTTGATATCCCACCTAAGTTCGGGCTTCTCTTGTCTCGTCCATGGGGCAAAAGGTTAGGAGGTACCTTGCAGATGGATCTTTCATATGCTACGATTCCGGTGTTTGGGGGAGAGATGAAAAGACTTTACAGGGAGAATCAACTTGCCTACATCATCAGCGATGCAAAAAAATCTATAAATCATCCTATTTATGCTGTGGATACAGATTTTGGCTCGTGCATTCTTCAAATAGATGATTCTCAATCAACTCCTATGCATATTGTGAATCCTTTCGAACAACAAAATGATGATAAGAACGTTTTAGTCTGGACCATGTATTTTGATGGGGCCAGTACTAAAGATTCAACAGGTGCAAGGGTAGTTTTGATTTCTCCTTCAAAGGTTGTCCTTGCCAAGATGAAAAAAGGATATTCAATCGCTGCTCGGTAAGATAAATCTTGTTAGAATATTTGTGCCAAACTTTTCCGAATTAGTTAAACACATAACATGTATGCTGAAAAAGGGGTCTGAGATAAAATGGATAGACAACGTAAGGAACTCATTTCAGGACATCAAGCAACCTATCATGGAATCCCCGACTCTGATCAGCCCAGATTATAGTATGATTTTCTATGTTTTTTCCTTTGCTTCTTACGATAAAGTGGCAGCAGTTCTGCTACAGAAAGATGATGACAATTTGGATCATCCCATTGCTTTCTTCAACAAAACACTCAGAGACGTTGAACTAAGGTATGATCCTATTGAGAAACAAGCTTATGCTCTCATAAAATCTTTAAAATCCTTCAGAATTTATATTCTCCACTCAAAGGTCATCGCATATGTCCCTTCATCCTCTGTGAAAGATGTTTTGACTCAGCCTGATATCGACGAAAAGAGAGCTAGATGGATTGCAAAGTTGATTGAGTTCAACATTGAAGTAAATCCCACCAAACTGGTGAAAGTCCAGGGCCTTGCTAAGCTCTTAACGGAGGAAAATCATGAGCTGCTGGACATTAATTTCATAGGAGAAAGTTCAGCGAATTCGCAGATGGAGTTGGCAGCGGATGGACAACATAGCAGTCAACAAGTGGCAAAACACTTGTCTTCTTGTGAATGGTATTCAGGTATTATACATTTTTTGCAAAAGCTAGAAGTTCCTCCTAAACACAATATGACTCAAGCTCGAGCCCTTAAGCTCAAAGCCATCAAATTCTGCATTTACAATAATTTGTTATATTGGAAAGACCCTGCTGGTTTGCTTCTCAGATGTTTAGACAAAGAAGAGTCAGTCGAAGTTACACATCAGTTTCATTCAAGTGTTTGTGGAGGTCATCATTACTAGAAGACCATTGTTCATAAAATCATAAGGGATGGATACTATTGGCCTTTCCTCTTCTAAGATGTGTGTGCCTTCGTCAAAGCTTGTGACAAATGTCAAAGATTTACGGGAAAACAACAACTAAAATCTTTACCCCTGAGACCTATAGTGGTGAATGGCCCTTTTCAGCAGCGGGGTTTAGATTTTATAGGTGAGATAAATCCTTCATCTAGTGGTCAACATAAGTGGATCTTGGTAGCCACAGATTATTTTACAAAGTGGATAGAGGCGATTCCCACCCAGAATGCCACTCACCAGGTAGTCATGAAGTTTCTTTATGAAAATATTTTGAGTAGATTCGGTTGTCCCAAAAGGCTGGTAACAGATAATGCAACGACATTCAAAGCAGAGGAATTAGTAGACATGTATAAATCAATGGGAATCCAGTTGGTACATTCGACCCCCTACTACCCTCAAGGTAATGGCTTGGCTGAATCATCCAATAAGAGCTTAATCAAAATCATCAGAAAAATGTTAGAGGAAAACAAAAAGAATTGGGATTCTAAATTGAAATTTTCTCTTTGGGCAGACAAAGTAACTATCAAAAATTCCATAGGAACCTCTCCATTCAAATTGGTCTATGGGACTGATGCTATTTTTCCTGTTCAGTTAGTTTTACCAGCGGCTAGATTTTTTCAGGAAGAGAAAACCGAGTCAAATGATATGGTAAGAAGAATGCTTGATTTGGTGGAACCGCAACAAGCCCGCGAACAGTTAGTGGACAGATCAGAGGCTCATCAAAAGAAGATCAAAAATACTTTTGACAGAAAGGCGAAGGTGGACAATTTTCAGATTGGTGACTGGGTTCTAAAATGGGATGCTCTTAGACAGGATAAAGGCAAGCATAAAAAGTTCGATTCTTTGTGGACAGGTCCTTTCATGATAACCCAAGTACAGAATAACAACAATTCATGCTGCAGAATCTGGGAGGTGAAGAAATGTTCGGTGGCCCAGTAAACGGGCAATTTTTAAAACTCTATTTTGTTTAAGGCTGGGAAGCCTAGACATTGTAATGTTAGTCTTAGTTTTTATTTTTGCAGAATAACTCCATGCCCAATGGAAGCACTAGCAGATAGTTTTTTTTTAATTTTCTTTTTTCAGGAAAGGCATTGATTCTATGGTTCTTGAAACCTCACAGGGAGGCGTTCATCCCCAATAGGAGCCAGTGTTATCTCCTCAAATAAATTGGTGGAAATTTTTCTTTTGAGGTGATAGGTTGTGGTCTAAATTTTATTCCTAAATTTTTGTAAGTAGGTTAGAGAGTCTGTATTCTGTAAATAAGCTCAAAAGAAATTTTGGGTTTGGTTTGGTCAAGCAAAAGTCAGAATCTCAGGTTTCGGTGGTTTAGGCAAGCCTGAAATGCACTCATTAACCACTGAAAGCCTTTGTTTCCGGTAGTTAATAGGTCAAAGCAAGAATGTGGTTAACCACCGAAAGTGTTTCAATGGTAAAAATGGAAAGCCCATGCTTTCACACGAGCCAATTGTCAAGTTGGCGCAATGATGAAATGTAACTGCCAAAAGCTCGTCAAGTTGGAAGGTATGCATGTTCTAATGGTGTCTATCCGAAAGTTTGAAGCTCCTGTTGTCCTTTCAACCACAATTGTCTTTTCAAAATCTAGACACGGCGGTGTTACCGAAATTCATGCATGATTGTCACAAAGCCTCCCTCCATTTCCAGTCGCAAGTACACGATCTATCATGATCCCGTTAATCCCTCATTAAATCCTCATTCATTATCATTTTGAATTCCGGAGATTACTAAGATAATCGTGAGTTCGCGATTTCATGAATTAAACGTGTTTCCAGAGATCCTAATCTCGTTTCCCTTGGTGATTTTCAAAGTGCCATTAGAGTCCAACGATCGCTCTCAAGTCAATTAAGCCAGGTCGACTTATCAGGCAAGTTCAAAACCCGTATTGTTTCAAATTTAAATGAATATACCACCGAAAATCTAAAATTTCGGCATTCTCTCAGTCAATTTGTTGCCCAAAACTTGGTTAGCATTTGAACTCAGTGATACACCGACTCTTCCATGAGTTATACTCTATGTGTTCCTAAATTCTAGAATCTTTGTCTCCCTGGACGCTCAGTTTCCCATAATCGCAGGTACAGTCAACATTGACCAATGCCAAAAGCAGGGCCAGTTTTGAGGTCTGAGGTGGATGGGGTTTGGTACTTGGAGGCGCACCCAGAGGTAGCAGAGTTTTTCAAACAAGCAGGGGTATTCACATACTGTGAAAAACTGATCAGTTTTCATCAACAAGTAGCTGAATCTTTTGCAATTGTATATGATGGAAGCTCTGTCAAGATAGGGAAAGAAGAGTTTATCATAGATGAAGCTTCTATAGCAGAGTTTACAGGTCTTCCACGGACAGGAGACTGTTGGTTTAAATCTATAGTGCCATCCAACATTGAATTTAGATCATATCTATTGCCCATTCACAAAGATCTGATCTGGAAAAAGGATATCCCTATGTCCTTCTTGCAACCACAGTGGCAATCTTTGTGTATATTATTTGTGAAGGATGGTATAACAGAGTGATGTTCTATCACTTTAAACTTCTTAATCATTTTATAGGCATAGAACCAATAAATCTACCTTTCTATTTCCACAATACTCTTACTAAAATGGCCAGACAAGTTAAAGCCAAGCCTACTAAGGTTGCTAGTAGACTATCTCACCAAGGGCTTATTACTCTTCTTGTCAAGGAAGCTCTGCAGAGGAAACCGGTTGATTGGGGTTTCTTTCTTTTCTGGAATGAATTCCAAACAGAGAAACCACCAGAAGCTGAAACTAAAAAGACCAGTGGCATAAAGACTATTACTCCCAAAAGAAATCATAGGAAAAGGAAAGGTATCTCTCCACCAAGAGATCCCATAGAATTATCCTCTGTCAAGAAGAAAAGAATCAAAATAAAACTGTAGTTTGAAGGTGAGCAGTCCAAGGACCCTGCTACAGGAAATAACCCTTTAAACCTACCTTACAGTGATTCAGAACCGGAACAAGAATTGGCAGAGACATAGGGAAATGTACAGACTGAACAAGTTGCATACTATTGTTCCAATTTACCTTCACCAACTCCTCCAGAGGCACACATCCCACCAGTGGCAGAAGCCTCTTCAAGTAAGCCTAAAACAACTAGATCACGGAAAATCAACAAACTCCTGCAACAGGTCTATGAAATGGAAGTCCTGGAAAGGGTGATTAAAAAAGCTAATACAGACCTGACTGATAGAAATGCAGAGATTTTCAAAATAAACCAAACCCTCAAAGAGAAGCATGACAAGATTAAAGACAGAAACAGGGTATTGATCAGGGAAAACATGAAGCTGTATAGACAACTTAGAATTCTAAGGTTTAAGTTAAAGGAGTTTCAATCACCAACACAGGAGAAAACTAGATTGGAAACTCTGGCTAACTTAGCTATGACCATGGTAGACACACCAGAGCCTTCCACACAGCCAGTAGAAGTTCGCATATCTGCACGAACAAGGGCTGCCTCATCCAAGAAACCTTGAACATCAAAAAGGGATCCAAGGTAAGCATTTTTGCAATTTTGAAGTTTTCTCAAAGCTGAAGTTTCGGTGGTTTAGGCAAACAGGACGACTGTTCATTAACCACTGAAAACAAGAATTTCGGTAGATAATTCGCTCAGGAGATTTCTAAGTTAACCACCGAAAGCCTGTTATTTCCAGAATGATCAAGTTTTTACACAGATCGAAGTTTTTTGAGATGGAAAGGTTTGAAACCTCTTCGAATGAATATTTGATGAATTGTCAAGACAAATCCAATAGCTATTTTTGATAGATTATGGAAAGAGGAGGTGTTTCAAAGGTTTTTGGTATCTTTGACAAAGACAGAAAATCAGGACACTTTCTCACATCAACAGATTCGAATTTGTCTCTCTTGGAGAGTCATCATTCAGCCTTGGGAGGCTATTATACACTACACCAACACTCAACAAGAGAGGAAGACCATGAAATCTGGGATTGACCTCATTTTTGGGGATCATCCCACATCTTTTTCAACTAAATTTTGATTTACTATCTTTAGCATATTTGATCCATGTTTTCAGGATCTTAGAACTGCATTGTAAAGGTATAAAGCTAAAGGTAGAATATGAACCCAGGGTTCGACTTTGGAGACTTTTTTATATTATGTACTCAAACTTCTCATTTTCATATTGAGTAAAGCAAGCTTCTTTTGCCATAACTTGTTCAGATTTCATCTTCTTATCTATTCTGTACTTGCACTTGGATATTATGTTCATGCTGTTTTATGCCCGATAACTATCATCTTATCACTGCATTCATAAGTTAAACTTTTGCAAGTATTCCTGTGATTATTGTAATTGGCCATTCATATATGATTTATATGTGATTCTGCTGATATAATAGTTATTTCTTCATTCATCCCTTTATTTGTAAACTCTCTGAACATTTGTGGTTGAAAGCCTTGTCCATCTAAATGTGTTTATGCATGATTTGAGTGAGAAATGATTCAGTCCTCCGACTTGATCCAAAACCACACTTTTTATTGAGAAAATAGTTACCAAAAGATTAAGTTACCAGGCATCTCTGACTTACAGCCTAGGAGAGTTTCCTGGAGTGATAACAGGCCCAAATTGCCGCGTCTTTTGTTTCAGCTTCTGCTCGATTTTGACGGCATATCGGTAGGCCGTGCCCAAGGATGAGATGTCCAGAAATTCCATTTCATTCTGTATGTATCTATGAAAAGCACCGCGATACTTGAGCACCAGATGTTGCTCCGAATATTTGATACCCAACTTGGTGCGCAAGGTATGGAAGATATTTGTGAAATCTGGCACTGCTTAGTCTCTTTCTTGCTGCAGTGTGGTCCATTTGGTATATAGGTCATCATAACTTCCGACAAGGTAGTATTGTTCCTTAATAGCATCCCTGAAGGATTCCCAAGTGGCCGTGACTAAAAATAATGAGGTTTCCTCTGTTTCCTTTTGCTCACAGAAATTTTCCCACCAATCTTTGACATGGGGAACGACTTTGAGGAGTGCAAAAGTAATATTTTCTCTATCTGAAAATTTATGAATAGAAAAATACCCTTCTAGTAGATTCAACCATTTGTCTACAACATCTGCATCTATCTGACTTTCAAATATAGGAATATCAAAGTTTATTTGTACCTTGAAGGGGGCGACGCCTCCGTTCGAAGAAGATGTGTCGCCTGTTGGTAGTCGCCGAAGGATTTGCACGAAACTATCCATCATCTCATTCCTCTATTGCATGAGGGCTTCCTCAATCGACAGTTTGAAAGGATCTCATGTCCAGTCATATTTATTTTCTTCTGTCATGGGAGGTCGCTTGGGTGTGCGAGAGCTTCTGTCCTCAAGAGAAATAAGCTCGAGACCCAACTCTTTGCACTCCGACCTCGTTGGGGACATGCATTAAGACGACAAGGAGAAAACCTCTCTGATACCACTGATCTAGATTTTATGAGTAGAATGAAATGAATATAGATTATTAACAGGTTCTTAACACAAAATAACAGAGATACAGTAAAACTAGTTTTCTATTCAATAATGAAATAAGCCGAAACTGTAAAATGCAACGGAAACAAGCTTGTTGGAATGGTGGTGGCTTATCTCTGAGAAGAGATGTGACGACAGTGCACATTCACAAGAAGAAGGTTACAATGAGGCTCTGAAGGCATTTTTACAATAAGCAAGAATGCCAAAAACCCTAAACATCCAAAAACCTAACCCTAGGAGATGAAGCGCCAAAAGTCATGTGGGCCCCGTTTGGGTAAGCTAGTACATCAACTTCCTGGGGTCGTAACTTTTGCATACGATCTCTGTTTTAGGCATGTGATAGGTTGTTGGAAAGGTATTTTCGAGGAGATTCATTTTGGGGGCTCAATCATGCCTTTTGATATCATTGAGGAGCTCGATACCGAAAAACCTTCATTTAGGCCCTCAAAATGGCCCCGGAAGTAAAAACTGCTAAAAATAGTAAATTGCCAAATATGTCAGAAAGTTGTTTTGAGACAGTTGGAAAAGGTGGGTGGCCACCGATAACCATCTAGATCAGAAACCTTCCTTTTCTTCGAGGGATCCTCCTCATCTCTAGGTAGTGTAACCTCGCCTTTCTTTTGTTCAACTTCTGCGCCATCTATCTCTCCACCATCACCTCCTTGCTTAGGTGAGGTGGAAGAAATCTTCACTGAGGTACTACTTACATCTTGGGATTCTTCATTTTTCTTTGTCTTGCTGGGTCCAAGTGTATCATGCACTTCTTATGGACTGTCAATGTCAGACATATCCATAGGATCTACTGGAGTGAGGAGGTTCGTCGACCAGTCTTTAGTAATATCTTCTAAGTCCTCCTCTGTCAGCTTGTAGTAAGATTGAAGTTGCTTCTTGTGCTCGTCAGCGCGCACTGAAATATAAATGAAATGGTGGTCTATGTTGAATTTCATTAAAGGTCAAAACCTATGGAGAGTATTCGGTGTGATGCGAGGCTTATAATGGATGGTTGTCTTCAGCTGGTTGTAATATGTGTGGAATACGACATTTGACTGCCTTTGCTTGTTCATGTCACTGGAATACCAAAATGTACTGAACTTCGCGGCCAGAGGTTCAAAGGGCTCGATGTCTGGAAAGGTCACACCTTTTGGCATCTCCCATGCGATGAAAGCGATCGGGATTAGAAGCTAGCTGAAGTGGAATTAATATCCCCGATATTGCGCTTCCCTGCAGTCCAGTTCCAATTGGTTCACGAGGTACTTCGCCCAATTCATTTATAGGCCCTCCACGCACTTTCTTGTGAGGTTGACTACAAAACCAGTCACTTGGGTGGGTCAGTTCTTGCGCACTAACTTTCCTGACATTAGCTGACAGGAAAGGTGCACTGCACCACTCTGGATAGAAGCTACCTTGTAGCATTGCATTCCCTTCTCGACATATCTATAAGTGTCCTTGATCCTTTGTGTGAGAGCGCGGTCCATGTATTTTCCAGGATAGAAATCCCATGGGTCGGGTCCTTGCATACTCAACCTAGTGATCTGATTTATCAACGTCGGATCCATTGTTATACGGTGGTTTAACCACAAGTATCTGCCATGGTAACAGGATAGTAGCAGCTTGATGCATTCATTCACTTCTTGGTTCCTTCCGAAGTGAGGAATCTTCATGACATTGAGCAGTGTGGATTGCACAAGGTTCATAGTCCATGACTGGGAAACTATCTTCTAATTCTTTCCCTTTTCTCTGGTCATGTACTTATGTGGGAAGAGCATGTTGTAGACCTTCCTGTCGCCGAGGTTGAAGTCACTAAACTTCAACGCTGCAATATTTTCTTGATCTGCGCGTATCCCTTTCGAGAGGTGTGTAATGACCAAAGCATACTCAAATTCTCTGGGCACACTGTCTCGATTGATTGCGCCGCTCAGACATGGTAGATAGGCGGGTAAAGTGCTTGGAATCAAATTAGCATTCATGAGATCGTCTCTGTGCTTGGTTCACTTTTCATCGGCTAACCGGGATGGTCTGGCTCGAGTAGTTGACGGAGAGGGTGAAAAATCCTCTCGTGGATGATGCTTGTACACCTGTGGATAATCCTCTATCCGACATGACTCTTTTAGTCATCAGGTCGATCAAAACTTCTTCAAGATCTTTCTCTGCGATGCTCAATTCTTCCAACATACACACTTGGGGTGAAAAATCATGGGTTTGAGGAACAACTTAGACACACTACTGAGATAGAGAGAAAGAGTGCGATGATCACTATATAAACTCAGCTTAGTCTACGAGCTCAAATTCTCAATTGGAAAAAGTGTTCTAGGTGTGTGGCGCGACGGGATAAATAGGTAACTTGACAACGGTTCGCTTGCAACGGGTATGAGCCTCCATTAACTCTTGTTCGGTCTGTTATGGCATGGTCCAATGGTCTGATGACGAACCATAATTTCCTTTTTGCCCGTTCGGAGCGTAGATCGAACGGTTATAATGTCCCCAATGACTATATTGCTTCATCATGGCGAAGTGCCATGTGTTGTTGTTCTGATATCTCGGCGAAGCTCCCATTTTGCAATTTTTCCATCTGGGAAGTTCCCTCTGGAACCTTCTACAACTTTTCTATCTTATCTCTCTTCTTACTTAACTTTCTAGTCTTTTTTCGAGTGAGCTTCGTCTCGATATTCCTTTTTCCATTCTGATTCTTATCTTCGTTTGACATAGTCACTGCACGTTGTTGAGATTCTTTCCTAGGGTTCCTAGATAATACTCCTTTTTTTGGGGTAGGTACTTCGGTCTTCTGTGGGTCTTATAATGTTCTTACAGCTTTGACATCTGGGGTCTCTAGTGTTAAATAACTTTGATCTACTCTCCTGTTCTTCAATCAAGTGTGTGATCCTTCTGGTCATGAAATCCTTTAACTCTTGTTTCTTTTGTTCCAAAACTTATTCTTCTTCCTTTCGTCTGGCTTGATCTCTATCAATCCAAGGATTTCCCAGTAACATGGTAAACGAGTCGTTGTCTTCAATAAATTTAATAATCTCAAAATCTTCTTCTGTCGAATTCCATTAGCGTTCATAGGTATGCGAGCGATCTTTCCACATAGGTTTATCAGCTTTCATCTGAATAGTCCTATTCCTCCTAATGAAGGGATCATAACAAGCTTCCCCATGGCTTCCCAAGTTCTTTCTGTCATGATATTCACCTGTGTTTCTTCATCCAAAACATAGACAATGTCGAAGTCTCCTATTCTTACTTCAATGCATTCTTTTTCCTTGAAGATCTATGATAATCTAACATGTCCATGGTCATTCAGGGTTTCTTTCATCTGTAACAATAATTTCTCTGATTCTTATTGGGATTCTGCCATTTTTGGATCTACCTTAGGGTTTTATTTATTCATATTCATTTCTTCTAGCTTAGCAATCATTCTAGGGAAATCCAACACTTCATGGTCCATAACTTTACAACAAAGACAACTAGGTCTTTTCCCAGGGCATTCCTTATCATGATGTCCCGGTATTCTGCAACTACAATAGAGGGTTAATTCTCTATTTCTTTTAAATGATCCCCAACCTTTCTGGTACTGCGCACTAGGATCATGGTAGCTAACCTGCAACAAATTCTTTCTAGGATCCTGCATCCATTTGTTAGTCCAAACATTCTTTCTATGCATAGGTATAACATATATTTCACTATTCTTATCAGATCTACTCATATCAAACCTTTCATTTATTAGTGCCCTAGTTTTCAACCTAGGACATAACCTATCAAACATACCTAGATCCATACTCTAGAAACAAACATTTCCACTTATCTTACTTCTACAGAGCACAAAGCTTCCAGATCTGAAACTTTTCACTATTCTTACTTTTATCAGAGAACAAAGCTTGCAGATCTTACCTCTTTTAATTAGAAATTCTCAATTTTTCCTTTCTTAGAGCACAAAGATTTCAGATCTTTCCTCTTTCCTTCATATCCAACCTCTTTTCTTCAGATCGGGCTTCTTTCTTTAGCACAGAGATTTATAAATTGAGTAGGATAGTGTGCACTAGGGCACAGATCTACGCATAGAGCTTTCACAATTTCAGGATGAATCTTTGCACAGAGCTTCTTCTTTCTCAGTTCCTAGCAATCATAGTTTCAGGTCCCACCAACAAAACCATTGTTTGACACAGGGGTAGACCGAGGGTTCAACACTACAACAATGCACCAACAAAGCACTAACTACTGGCCCTTTCGACAACACCTGTGAAGCAGATGAAGTCTCACCAGAGGTAGAGGTAGGGGTGGTTAAAATACTCATGTGTCTGCAACCTTAGTTGGGACATAGATATGTGATTTTACTACTTAATAAATCACTTAGCACCGTCAGATCCTCAATATGAAATCAATACCCACTTCGTTGATAAAACAAAGCTTCACAGCATCCACACTAATCTAATGTATTTAAGCACTTAGCATAGGTAAATAGATCATATCAAACAGATTAAGCACTAAGCATGGCCATATATATCAGATCTAACATTCTCGCATATCATAAGCAAAAATAATAAGTAGATCTATCTAAACATATCAAAGTACTTAGAAAATAACATGTGAACACATCAAGATAAGGCACAAAGCAACATAACACGGTATTTACGTGGTTTGCCCCCACCCTAGGGCTACGCCCACCAATTATTCTTATTTATTGTCTTCAATCAATCGGTTATAAGCACAGATCCTCAAAACCCTTACTTCGCACAGGACATAAGACCCGCACAACTCGCTAGATCCTTCTTCCTTGTGTTACAACACTAAGCCTTCCACAATCTGTTACAAGGATTTGCACTTAGCTCTGCAAGTCTCTTACAGTCATGAAGAAAGCACTTACAGACTCTACTTGCACTTAGCATACATTCACATGACATAGATGCACCACTACTTCTATCTCGCCTAAGAATCTATTTATATATTACAAAATAGGCCTAAACATGGGTAAACCCATGGGCCGACATCCCAATCCCATTACATAATCCCAAAGACCCAAAAAGGGGTTGAGATCCCGTGATCTTCGCTTCGTCTCCCGCTCCTCCTTCGATAGGCTATTGAAGTCCCAAAATAGGTCAACATGACCAAGAATCTCCCAAAACTTGGTCAAGGGCCAATAGGTAATGGCTTAAGGTAGCCACCAGTCGAGAGAGCATTCAGAGGCTGAGTCAAAACAAGAGGGGCATATCTAGCAACCACTATGGTATCCATTATGTTCCTAGGGTGATTAGTACCTACCATTGGAATGTGATCTGGAGGAGAACCAGGAGGGGATGGAGTTCTGGTAGGAGAGACTGGGAGTGTGTTTCTGGGAGAATAGGGAAATGACTGGGTGTTTGGGGAAATAGGGGTGTCAACTCCTTCCAAACTGAGACTAGGAGAGGGGAAATCAGTAGGAAAACTCCCAAAATTTAAACTTCGAGAAGCTCCAACAGACGGTGTAATAGTAAAATGTGAAAAATCTACTGGAGTTGTCAAAGAAGGATTATGAAGATTACTAGAATCACCAGGTATAACAGTTGGATTTCCTTCTTCCAGGGCCTTTCCCTTTCTAATAATTTTCTCTGGGTAAAGTTCAGGTGTTGCCAAAGGCAGTTGTGGATTAAACCTCGTGTGTCTGCCCTTCAAAGCCACAACTGAACCAGTGGAGTCGAATCAGTGGAGTCGCCAGGTGCAAGTCGCAATATTCAATGGTATTGAGTTCTGATGCACCTTCAGAATCAATAAGATTTATCATTCAACCTTGGGAAAAGTATTCAATTTGTTCCCCAACAATGATGCCACAAATGTTAGCACTATAAGTCACCTTCAGATTGCGTTGAACATAATCCTAGTACCCATTAGGTTATATGTCACAATGAATGATTTAAAGAGGTCAAATGGGCGCAGACTCAAGATAATATCGTTTTAACTCAGAAAACTATACCAACATGCACAAGCAATTGAGGTCTGGATCAACTTCATTTAGTTAGTTGTAGTAAAGGTGAGTAGGAGGAAGAATTGGTGAGGAGAGTGTAGAAGTCTGCTTTGGACATTAGGTCTTCCAACAACCTAAGGAGGAAAAGCTCAAAAAAAAAGACCCTCTTGGATTCGAAGTTTCAGGAACTGAAGAACATTAAAACAGGACTGCAATCAAACATACATCACAATACTGTTAAAACAATCCATGTGAATCCTTCAATAATGGATACTTCAGCGTTAGAGGAAAATAAGATGAAAACGAAGTTGACTTCCATAAACAAGAAGTCTCAAAGCCAATTACATAACCAGAGAACCAGAAGCTTCCTCAAAAGTTTACAATATGGGAGCCTAGCTCAACCATCGACCTTAAGAAAATATAAAAAATTCATCTTTATACTTAGGAAGGAACACAACCACCCCCAGAGTGATCGAGCTACTACATTGAAGGCTTTACATTCTGAGTCCTTTCTACAGACTGAGCATGCATATATTTGTCAAACGTGATCTCTTATGCCTGAACCTTATCTTCAGTGCATGTATCTCTTTCTCAGACGCTAGCTCAGACAGTCTGACAGTCCCCTTCGAGCTTTCCATTTATGGGAGGAGACGATATCTCAACCACATCACCAACTTTCATTAACTGTCTTCATCGGGATCAAGATAGGCGGAGTTAACGCAACACCTATCACTTTGCTGAGCTCTCCCAGGGAACAATGGTGGGCAGCCATGAACACTAACGATGAGGAGATGGAGAGATGGTTGGTGCAAATCGGTACAGAACAATGAGTGATCAAAGACCAGGTGGAATGATGCAGTTGGCGGAGTGATTACTGGGAATGTATGGGCGCCAGTACATGAGAGCTGAGGTGTAAAGGTGTAGGGGTGAGGATGTGGAGGCAGAGAGGTGTGATTGGTCAAGGGGGGACATGATAATATCAACGGATGTGACATGAAGTGTGACTGGGATACAAATGTCGAGAGGTGAGAGGGAGAGATGTGACAGTGGAAAGGGGACAGGAGAGTGGGTGATGTGAGTGGAGGACAAGTGTTAGAGGGAGAGAGGGTGGTAATCAAAGGCGTTAAGGTGGTTTGCTCGGAGGGGGGGGAGATGNGTTAAAGGCAGAAAGGCCCGGGGGGTCCGATATCGAATGTTGGTCATAGATTTGAGCGCGTTGTGCTCAACCACCCAGATCTGCACACCCCTTATCACAATGTGCCAAACCATCAAATCATCCCAAAACTTAGGATACAAACATAAAGTGTGTTGCGCAAGCACCCCTTTCCTGCATTTTTTTTTACCAAGGGATTATTTCCTTAGGGAAAAACACCCTCCTATCAAAAATATGTGTTAACAATACAAACACGAATAATGATGAAAAGAGGCACGACATAATAGAGATAAATCTTGAAACGAAATGAGACGGTAATTATGAATTCATGCACACATGCATGAATTGTTATAAAACACTGTAATTCATTAATGAAGATATTTTCGTAATGGAGGTTAGGTCATAAAAAGGGGTCAAATAAGACATGGTCGTGTGAGAATTGAGAAGGAAAAGGTAACCAAAGAGAAAATGAATTAGATATAGGCACATGACCAATGTTGATTAATATAATAAGTGTTGATTCTCGTCGACCCCACAAAGTGACCAGTTAATGGGGAAACTTTGAAATTTTCTCAAAATTTTCCTGTAGTCATTGAAATTTGGCATGGTTTCACTAGATGCATGCCTTGACGATATGGGAGGGTTTCAAGACTCAAAGATTACTCATATTATACCCACATAAGAGAATGGTCTGTAACTGGGTGGCCAATAAGTGGAATATGGTCAATAGCTTAGATGAGAGAAAAAATCAAAGATAAGATCAAATAACCGACGAAGCTTGTGCAATTTTTTGAGTACTTGTCTATCGAGTATTAATGTGTTTTGATAAACTTGTGATATAGTACATAAATATTTATCGAGGTTAGGTCATGAAAAGGGGTCAAAGAAGACATGGTTGTGTGAGAACTGAGAAGGAAAAGGTGACAAAAGAGAAGACCAATTAGTTATAGACACATGACCAGTGTTGATTACTAGAATAAGTGTTGACTTTTGTCAAACCCGCAAAGTGACCAATTAATGGGGCCAACGTTGAAATTTTATCAAAATTTTCCTTTAGTCATTGAAATTTGACATGGTTCCACTAGATGCATGCCTTGATGGTATGGTAGGGTTTCAAGACTCAAAAATTACTCATATTATACCCACATAAGCAAATGGTTTTTGACTGGGTGGCCAATAAGTGGAATATGGTCAATAACTTAGATGAGAGAAAAAATTAAAGATAAGATCAAATAACTAACGAATCTTGTGCAATTTTTTGAGTACTTGTCTATTGAGCATTAATTTGTTTTGAAAAACTTGTGATATAGTCCATAAATATTTATCGAGGTTAGGTTATGAAAAGGGGTCAAAGAAGACATGGTCGTGTTGGCACAGGGGCAGACCCAGGGTTCAACTCTTAACAACGAAGCAACAAAACCCCGACTACTAGTCCTTTCGGAAACACCTGGGAAGCAGGAGAAGTCTCACCCGAGGTAGAAGCAAGGGGGGTTACATGACGCAGGTGTATGTAACCAGGCTGGGACATAGATCTGTGATAAAACACTTCGCAGAGTATAACTCTTAGAAGGTGACATGCATTAGTTTCTTAACATCACAGAGCATAACCAAAGGTAGATCAGTGTAGTAATAATGAATGATTATATACCCTGAGCACTTAACACTTAGAATTATAGGTTAGATATAACATTCATTTACCCTCAATACAACTAAAGTACTTAAGAAACACCATATTTATCTATTACACAACATAATCAAAGCACTAATTAGATTTATGACAGAAATAACATAGCACAAAGAAAACCATAAGACACTAGATATATGTGGTTCACCCGAGTGTGTAGCTACGTCCACCAACCTCTTTGCCTCTTTATTATTTGCTTGAATCTTACATTCATTCACTCCTGTGCACTAAGCCACAGAGTCGATCTTCGCACCAGACAGGAGATCTACGCACTGAGCACCAGATCCTCCTTCCAAAACTAGGTCAAGGCACAGAGCTAACTCTCTATCGAGCACAAAGCCTTAACACACAGATATTCCTTTGCACAAAGCAACTTTGTTCGCGCAGAACTACATTCACTTCACTAGCTAGCTAGCTACTTCTACAACACATTTTTCTTTATTTATATTTTACAAACCCTTACAATAAGGCCTAAACATGGGAAGAACCCATGGGCTGACATCCCATAAACCCATTACAAAAAACCTAGAGGACCCTTTACTGGGTCCACATAGCCCACAAAATCGATGATATCCACCATCTCAGCTCTGCCTGGGTGCTCCTTCTTCGACCAACGTGTCGAATTCCAAAAGTGGGTCAAAGATGACCAAAGTTTCCTCAAAACTTGGTCGAGGGCCAACAAGCCCCCAACACTCACCTGTGATTCATCCCGAGTCACTCAGGTCCAGACAATGTTGCTTCGAAAGCCTCAAGCTTAACTCGAGCTACCTCATGTTATTGCTTCTCCTCAGCCTCCTGGATCATCTGCTCTGTAACAAGCAATTCCAGGCACTTTTCTACTGCTGCAACCACCTGATCTAGTTGTGAGCCTTGTCCATCAATCTCTTCGAACACCTTGCAAGATTTGTTTTGCATAGGTTGTATCTTCTGCATGACTTCCATTACCTTACCTTGGAGGGCAGTGATCTGTTGTTGTACTACGCATTGCTCGTAGGATCTCTTCATTCTTTCTACTACTGTGAGCAGCTTCATCTAATCCTGCAACGAGAATGCATGTTGTTGCGTCTCCTGTAACTGCGCTTCTAGATTCCTTAGCTCTAGATCCTCGGCGAGGCGTTCGTATGTCTGGGCGCTCTTATCACTTAACTGTTTACATTCTGAGGTGAGGGATCTTATGCTTTTAATGGTGTTCTTAGCGGTCTCCTCCCTCTGGTCACGCATCTCCTGTGGGGAGCCCGGTACTATTTGGGCCTCCAATTCTGTTATCCTATACTAAAGATGTTGGAGGGTCTTAGCGAGCTTCACTATTTGAGCTTCGACCGAATCTTTCTCTTCCTGTGCCAGGCCTAGAACAGAGAGACATGCTTTAATTACCACTTATTTTACCATGGCCCTCTCTGCGAGCAACTACTCCTTTTCCCTCTGTAGCTAGGATTTTTCCTCCTGAAAATTTGCTTGAAGCTCTCCTTTGTCACTTTCATGGGCAGCTACATTGTCCTGCACTGCTCGTAATTGTACTAAGACTTCATATTTTTCCATTTTTCAAGGCTTTTATAGCCTTTTCTTTTTCTTATTGATCTCTATGGAACCGAGCTTCTGTTGCATCCACAAGTCTTCTCAATTTGGCTGGTTCATCTCCCAATTATGTAGTATGCGACGAGGAAGGTGCAGACGGCACATTAGGTACTGTGCAGACCAAATGAACATATTGTTGTACTTCCTTCAATTCCTTCTCGATTCTTTTATATAACTCCCCTTTCTTCTTTCCATACCTCTGCAATATGTCTTCAAAGGCATCCTCCATAGCTCCGCGGACCAGACTGATGTCATCATCCATGAGGGTGGCTTCCAACTTGGGCTTATTAGAGTGCGTCTTCTTCCTTGATGAGGGTTTCTTTGGAGAAACCTTCCTCTTCTGTGATGTCACTGTCCCAACATGGGAATCATCAGGTGGATGGGTGGTAGCTTCACCTCCTCCTTTCTCTTATTCTCCTTCATATCCTCCTCCATGTCCTTCTGCTTCGTCTTCTCCTCCTCCTAGCGAGCCAGACCTGCTATCTTCAGAAGCGTTGTCCTCCTCATCGCTCTCTATATCTTGGACTTCATCCTGATTTTTCTTCTTCGTCGTCCCACTAGACTGTCTGACATGCTCAACTCATGTGACTATGGAGCTTCCTATGGTGTCAGTTTCAGACAATTCTTCATCAACGATAGGTACAAGAAACTCCTTTGGCCATTCCTTTGTAATATGCTCCATATCTTCACCTGTCAGCTTGTAGTACGACTGTAATTCTTCTCGGTGATCATCTTTGCGCGCGATGATGTAGATGAAATGAGGATCAGTGCAGAGCTTTGCTATGGGTTGGTACTGGTACAGGGTGCACGATGTCATACACGGGAACAATTCGATGGTGAATTCAGTTGTTGATAATATGCATGAAGCACTGCATTGGATTGTCACTGCTTCATCATGTCGTTGGTATACTACAGGGTTGAAAACCAAGCGACCAATGACTCCGTAGGTTCGATCTCTAGGAACGTGGCTCCTTCGGGCATTTTCCAAGAGACAAATGCGATCAAAATTATTAGCCACCTGTAATGGAATTCATATCCCAAGTCCTAGGCTTCACGAAAATCCTTCTCTAGCTCATTTACGAGGTAGTTCGCTCAGTTCATCTGCATTCCCTCCACACACTTTCCTGCGAGATCCACCACGAACCTAGTGAACTATGTGGGGTGGTTCTTCCTTACGATCTTTCCAGCTAGGAGTTGGAAAGCGATGCACACCGCGCCATCCTATATAGAGGCTACCTTGTAACCTCACTTTCCTTTATCTACCTCTCTGTAAGCTTCTTTGATGCACTGTGCCAAAGATCGGTCTGAGGCCTTCCTTGGATAAAACTACTGAGGGTTGGGACCCTTCATGCTTAAGATTGTGATCCAATGGATCAACGCCAGATCCATAGTAATCCTCCTATCAAACCATAAGTATCCTCCATGATAACACGACAAAAGGAGTTTAATGCAAGCGTTAACCTCCTGGTGGTAGCCAAAATGCAGGATCTTCATCACATTCAACACGATGGACTACACCAACCCATTAATCCATAGTTGTGAGATGAGGCAAGGTTTCTTTCCAGTCGTCTTCGTGAGATAGAGGTGGGGCGCCAACATGGCGTAGTTCTTCAGGTCTCCTAAGTTGAATTCGTTGTTCTTCAACAATGGGATCTGTCCTAATTGACTCCCGACTATGCAAATTCCCTTTGGAATGTACGCAGTGAACACGACATACTCAAAATATCGAGGGATACTATCACGGTTAAGATCTCTAGCCAAATGTGGAATGTATTCAGGTAGGATCGAAGAGATCTTATTCATGTTAGCCAGATCGTAGCGGTGCTTACTTCGTTGTTCAGTTACGGGGTTGAAATGGTCAGAGCAACGTCTGGTCGAAGGAGAAGTCTACAGTCCCCTAGTCGACAATGCCTAGATACCTTCGTATATTAGTCCGTCGGCCATTATCTTCTTAAGAAATTCCTTGACAAACTTCTCTAATTCACTAGGTTCATCCAACATTCTAGTTTTTAACGATAAGTAGGGTAGACAAATGGATAGGCGAGGTCTATTTCCAAATAAAATAGCTCGACACTTGGACAATTCTCTGCTTAGCTTAGTCAATCATGGGTAGCAAAAATTGGTCCCAGTGTAACGACCAACGAGTTAAATAAGTGGTGCATCGTGACAGATCTTCCAATAGACGTGAAGTGCTTCCATCAATGTAAATCTGTTCATTGTGGCGTGGTCTCAATGTCCAAAAGCGATCCATCAGCCCATAAATGTGTTTTCTAACCGTTCTGAAGCGTCATTCTAATGGTCGGGGCACCTCCAACAATCATCTAACTTCGCCAAGGTGAATTCCCATTCTCCGCAGACCTGTTGTTCTAGCGAGGTTCAAATCATGCGAACATGCCTCCTGCGAGGTTCCAGTCTGCGAAGTTTGCCAACTAATTTTTGTAACTTCTTGTAGATTTTCCAACTTAGGATTATTTTTATTGAGCTTCCTTTCCTTCTTCCCTGTGATCTAAGTCTCTCTAACTATTTCTGGAATCCTCTTTCCATTCTTATTCTTATCTTCCCCTAGCGCAGTGGCTTCGCACTGTTGAGGTGCCCTCAAGGATTTTGAGGTTAATATGTCTTTTCTTAACACTTCCTGAGTGGGCTACTTCTTTCTTGAATATATAGGTTTTTCAAGCCTTCTTGCATTCTTTCAGCCTTGATAGCTAATTCTCTTGCTTTCTGTCCCTCCTGCGTTGTTTCTTTGTTCTGTTGCTTCGAATTATCTTCTCGTTCTTCTATTAGTCAGTCTATTTTCTAGCTATGAAATCCCTTATTTCTTGCTTTTTATTTTCTATAGCTTCTTCCTTTTCTTTCCTTCTGATCTGATCCTTCCCAATCCAATTCTTACCTAACAATAGTGTGAAAGGGGCATTGTCCCCAACAAACCTATTGACTTCAAATTCTTCTTTAGTCGATGTTCCATGAACAATAATCGGTACAGTAGTCACTCTTCCACATAAGGTTATCATCTTTCCCTTAAACAAGCCTATCCTTCCCAATGAAGGTACCACAGTAGGATTTCCCAAAATTTCCCAAGTTTCTTCTGTCATAATATTCACTTGTGTTTCTTCATCCAAGACATAGTCTATGTTGAAGTCTTCTATTCTTGCACTTATGCACTGTTTTGCTTTTAGGATTTCTGGTAAACTAGCATCTCTATGAACATCCATTGTTTCTTTCAATTGTAATAACATAGTCTAAACTTCCTCTGACCTTTTCTCTTTATGACTTTCTAACATTCCCTTGGTCTCTTGACTTTCTTCATAGTTTTCTTGTCTCCCTTCAACTTTAGAAATAATCCTTGGACAATCCTCAACCTCATGACCAATAACCTTAAAACAAATACAAATAAGGCCTACCTTAGGACATTCCTTAGCAAGAAGTCCCGATCTTCTACAATTATAACACAATTTCAATCCTCTTTTTCTCTTAAATGTTCCCCAACCTTTTCGGTACTACGCACTTCCCCTCGGGTCGTAGTGTTGAACCTGCAATCTGCAAAAAAAAATCTAGGTTCCTGCATCCACTTATTAGTCCAAAAACTCTTTCTATCCACAGGAATAACATATCTTTCTCCATTTTCATTAAATTTACTCAAATTAAATCTTTATTTCAACTACGCCCTAGCTTTCAGACTAGGACATAATCTATTAAACATAATTAAATTCATACTTTAAAAAAAAAAAAAAATCACTTTTCCTTCTCTTACCAAAGCACAAAGCTTGCTTCTTTTAGGATATTACCTCTTTTCTTCAGATCAGATTACTCTCTTGGCATAAATCTTCACAATTCTAATGTGCACTTCAACATCATATCTATGCAAGAGCTTCTCTTTTCATTTACTTTAGTTCCCAACAATCACAGTTTCAGGTCTCGACAACGTAACCATTTGTTGGCACAGGGGCAGACCTAGGGTTCAACACTTAACAATGCACCAACAAAACCCCGACTACTGGCCCTTTTGGAAACACCTTCAAAGCAGGCGAAGTCTCACCCGAGGTAGAATCAAGGGGGGTTACAGGACACATGTGTCTGTAACCAGGTTGGGACACAGATTTGTGATAAAACACTTCGCAGAGTATTATGTTAATGCTTAGAAGGTGGCATGCATTAGTTTCTTAACATCACAGAGTATAACAAAAGGTAGATAGGCGCAATAATAATGAATGATTATATGAGCACTTAGCACTTAGCATTGCAGGTTAGATCTAGCATTCATTTACCCTCAATACAAGTAAAGCACTTAAGGAACAACATATTTATCTATTACACAACATAATCAAAACACTAAGCATATTTATGACATAAATAACATATGTGGTTCACCATAAGACACCAGATATACGTAGCTCATCCCAGTGTGGGGCTATGTCCAGCAACCTCTTTGCCTCTTTATTATTCGCTCGAATCTTACATTCATTCACTCTTATGCACTAAGCCACATAGTCAATGTTCGCACTAGACATGAGATCTGTGCACTGAGCACCAGATCCTCCTTCCAAAAATAGGTCAAGGAACAGAGCTAACTCTCTATCAAGGACAAATCCTTAACACAGAGATATTCCTTTGCACAAAGCAACTATGTTCACGTAGAACTACATTCACTTCGCTAGCTAGCTAGCTACTTCTACAATACATTCTTCTTTATTTATATTTTACAAACCCTTACAATAAGGCCTAAACATGGGAAGAACCCATGGGCTGACATCCAATAAAATCGTTACAAAAACCCTAGAGGACCCTTTATTGGGTCTACATATCCCGAAAAATCGGTGAGATCCTCGATCTCAGCTCCGCCTAGGCCCTCCTTCTTCGACCAACGTGTCGAAGTCCAAAAGTGGGTCAAAGCTGACCGAAGTTTCCCCAAAAATTGGTCAATTCCTACAGGCCGTGTGAGAACTGAGAAGGAAAAGGTGACCAAAGAGAACACCAATTACATATAGGCACATTACCAATTTTTATTACTAGAATAAGTGTTGATTCTCATCGACCCCACAAAGTGACCAGTTAATGGGGCCAACGTTGAAATTTTCTCAAACTTTTCCCGTAGTCATTGAAATTTGACATGGTTGCACTAGATGCATGCCTTGACAATATGGGAGGGTTTCAAGACTCAAAGATTTCTCATATTATACCCACATAAATGAATGTTTTGTAACTAGGTGGCCAATAAGTGGAATATGGTCAATAGCTTATATGAGATCAAAAATCAAAGATAAGATCAAATAACCAATGAAGCTTGTGCAGTTGTTCAAGTACTTGTCTATTGAGTATTAATGTGTTTTGACAAACTTGTGATATAGTCCATAAATATTTATCGAGGTTAGGTCATGAAAATGGGTCAAACAAGACATGGTTGTGTTATAACTGAGAAGGAAAAATGTGACCAAAGAGAAGACCAATTAGATGTAGGCACATGACCAATGTATATTACTAGAATAAGTGTTGATTCTTGACGACCTCGCAAAGTGACCAGTTAATGGGGCCAATGTTTAAATTTTCTCAAACTTTTCCTGTAGTCATTGAAATTTTACATGGTTACACTAGATGCATGCCTTGACAGTATGGGAGGGTTTCAAGACTCAAAGATTACTCATATTGTACCCACATAAGAGAATGGTCTTTAACTGGGTGGCCAATAAGTGGAATATGGTCAATATCTTAGATGAGATAAAAAATCAAAGATAAGATCAAATAACCGACGAAGCTTGTGCAATTTTTCGAGTACTTGTCTATTGAGTATTAATGTGTTTTGACAAACTTGTGATATAGTCCATAAATATTTATGGAGGTTAGGTCATGAAAAGGGATCAAATAAGACATTGTCGTGTGAGAACTGAGAATGAAAAGGTCACCAAAGAGAAGACCAATTAGATATAGGCACATGGCTGGTGTTGATTACTAGAATAAGTGTTGATTCTCGTTGACCTTGAAAAGTGACTAGTTAATGGGTCCAACGTTGAAATTTTCTCAAAATTTTTCTGTAGTCATTGAAATTTGACATCATTTCACTAAATGCATGCCTTGAAGGTATGGGAGGGTTTCAAGACTCAAAGATTACTCATATTATACCCACATAAGAGAATGGTCTGTAACTGGTTGGCCAATAAGTGAAATATGGTCAATATCTTAGATGAGAGAAAAAATAAAAGATAAGATCATATAACTGACGAAGCTTGTGAAATTTTTTGAGTACTTGTCTATAGAGTATTAATGTGTTTTGACAAACTTGTGATATAGTCCATAAATAATTATCGAGGTTAGGTCATGAAAAGGGATCAAACAAGACATGGTTGTGTGAGAACTGAGAAGGAAAAGTTGACCAAAGAGAATACCAATTAGATATATGCAGATGACCCGTGTTGGTTACTAGAATACGTGTTGATTCTCGTCGACCCCGTAAAGTGACCAGTTAATGGGGCCAACTTTGAAATTTTCTCAAATGTTTCCTGTAGTCATTGAAATTTGACATGGTTGCACTAGATGCATGCCTTGATGGTATGGGAGGGTTTCAAGACTCAAATATTACTCATATTATACCCACATAAGAGAATGGTCTATAACTGGGTGGCCAATAAGTGGAATATGTTCAATAGATTAGATGAGAGCAAAAATCAAAGATAAGATCAAATAAACGACGAAGCTTGTGCAATTTTTTAAGTACTTGTCTATCGAGTATTAATGTGTTTTGACAAACTTGTGATATAGTCTATAAATATTTATCGAGGTTAGGTCATGAAAAGGGGTCAAAGAAGACATGGTCATGTGAGAACTGAGAAGGAAAAGGTCACCAAAGAGAATACCAATTAGATGTAGGAACATGACCAGTGTTGATTACTAGAATAAGTGTTGATTCTTGTCAACCCCGCAATGTGACCAGTTAATGGGGCCAACGTTGAAATTTTATCAAACTTTTCCTGTGGTCATTGAAATTTGACATGGTTGCACTAAATGGATGCCTTGATAGTATGGGAGGGTTTCAAGACTCAAATATTACTCATATTATACCCACATAAGCGAATGGTCTGTAACTGGGTGGCCAATAAGTGGAATATGGTCAATAGCTTAGATGAGAGAAAAAATCAAAGATAAGATCAAATAACCAACGAATCTTGTGCAATTTTTCGAGTACTTGTTTATCGAGTATTAATGTGTTTTGAAAAACTTGTGATATAGTCCATAAATATTTATCGAGGTTAGGTCATGAAAAGGGGTCAAAGAAGACATGGTCATGTGAGAAATGAGAAGGAAAAGGTGACCAAAGAGAATACCAATTAGATATAGGCACATGACCAATGTTGATTACTAGAATAAGTGTTGATTATCGTCGACCCAAAAAAAGTGACCAGTTAATGGGGCCAAAATGAAACTTTCTCAAACTTTTCCTGTAGTCATTGAAATTTGACATGTTTCACTAGATGCATGCCTTGACAGTATGGGAGGTTTTCAAGACTCAAAGATTACTCATATTATACCCACATAAGTGAATGGTATGTAGTTGGGTGGCCAATAAGTGGAATATGGTAAATAGCTTAGATGAGAGAAAAAATCAAAGATAAGATCAAATAATCAATGAAGCTTGTGCAATTTTTCAAGTATTTGTCTATCGAGTATTAATGTGTTTTGACAAACTTGTGATATATTCCATAAATATTTATCTAGGTTAGGTCATGAAAAGGGGTCAAATAAGACATGGTTGGGTGAGAAATGAGAAGGAAAAGGTGACCAAAGAGAAGACCAATTAGATATAGGCACATGACCAATGTTGATTACTAGAATAAGTGTTGATTCTCGTCAACCCTGCAAAGTGACCAGTTAATGGGGCCAACGTTGAAACTTTCTCAAAAATTTCCTGTAGTCATTGAAATTTGAGATGGTTTCACTAGATTCATGTCTTGATGGTATGGGAGGGTTTCAAGACTCAAAGATTACTCATATTATACCCACATAAGAGAATGGTCTATAACTGGGTGGCCAATAAGTGGAATATGGTCAATAGCTTAGATGAGAAAAAAACTCAAAGATAAGATCAAATAATTGAAGAAGCTTGTGAAATTTTTCGAGTACTTGTCTATTGAGTATTAATGTGTTTTGACAAACTTGTGATATATTCCATAAATATTTGTCTAGGTTAGGTCATGAAACGGGGTCAAAGAAGACATGGTCGTGTGAGAACTGAGAAGGAAAAGGTGACCAAAGAAAAGACCAATTAGATATATGCACATGACCAATGTTTATTACTAGAATAACTGTTGATTCTCATCGACCCTGTAAAGTGACCATTTAATGGGGCCAACGTTGAAATTTTCTCAAACTTTTCCTGTAGTCATTGAAATTTGACATGGTTTCACTAGGTGCATGCCTTGATGGTATGGGACGGTTTCAAGACTCAAATATTACTCATATTATACCCACATAAGTGAATGGTATGTAATTGGGTGGCCAATAAGTGGAATATGGTCAATATCTTAGATGAGAGCAAAAATCAAAGATAAGATCAAATAACTGATGAAGCTTGTGCAATTTTTTGAGTACTTTGCTATCGAGTATTAATGTGTTTTAAAAAACTTGTGATATAGTCCATAAATATTTATCGAGGTTAGATCATGAAAAGGGGTCAAAGAAGACATGGTTGTGTGAGAACTGAGAAGTAAAAGGTGGCCAAAGAGAATACCAATTAGATATAGGCACATTACCAGTGTTGATTACTAGAATAAGTGTTGATTCTCGTCGACCCTGCAAAGTGACCAGTTAATGGGGCCAACGTTGAAATTTTCTCAAAATTTTCCTGTAGTCATTGAAATTTGATATGGTTTCACTAGATGCATGCCTTGAAGGTATGAGAGGGTTTCAAGACTCAAATATTACTCATATTAAACCTAACTTAAATAAATGTCATACCTAGCTTAAACCTTCTCATTTCCCCTTTAGAATTCATTCTAGAAGTAATTCATGTTATGGGATGCTCACTATGCATGGAAGTACATTTTTGTTGGTGCTCCAAGTTATTGATGCAAGGAGTGTAGTTTTGGTTTGGGAACCAGTAACCTTTGGATGGGAGAATGAATGAGAGAGTGCATCGTGAAGAGAAAGTGAAAAGACCCTAAATGGGTATAAAAGGATATAAGAGAGTGTAGAGGGTGGGAAACCTTCAAAGCTTGGAAACTTTTGTATTTTTGGTTCATAGTTGTTTGAGAATCCAAGTAAATAGATAAAATAAAAAGACATGAAAATTATCAATACATTTAACATATGAAAATAGTGAATAACAAAAATATACATCTTCAATAAAAACACATGTACATATTTACAATATACAATTAATGATTTAATTGTATGATTTAGGGATGGTGCCAACCCTAGGATACCATCATATCCAATTTTAACTTTTGTTCATCTAACAATTTTCAAGGTTGTCCATTTACCAATTAGTGGGAATTATGCTTTAATTTGACCCCAAACAGAGTGACCTGTGAATGGGGCCAACATTGAAATATTTTTAGTTTGTGCTTGTATGCACTGAAATTTGACATGGTTATATTAGATGCATGCGTTGATGGTATGGGAGGGTTTCAAGACTCAAATACGACTCACACAAAGAATTTGAAAATCAAACAATAAAATTACAACATAAATGTGAAGGAGATGAAATTATCCATCATCATATTTGTCATCATCATTATCATTGTATTACAATGAGGTTTCAATGAACATGTCCATCGTTCCTATAGCATCTTCGTCGGAACTTTCCAGAAACAACAACCAGTGAACAAGGCCAACATTGAATTTTTTCAAATTATGCTTCTCCAAGTCATGGACATGGTATGAGGAGGAACTATAAATGTCGTAAGGAATACAATACGCTTTTAGGACTCCCAAACCATGCATAGGGTTTAAAACCACCACATAGACCTATAAATGAAATCTTTGGCCTATGTGTCATATTGACAATTTTACAAGTTTTTATGAACTATAAATGACTCTTAAGGTTTTGTACATGGTATATGGATAAAAAAAATAGTATTCAAGAGTCTAAAGGATGCTTTAAGAGCTCATATACCATGCACAAGGTCTAAAACCAAGAGAAGCTCGTCAAGTTTATACCATCATCTCCAATTTTAACTTTGGTTCATTTAACAATTTTCAAGGTTGTCCATTAATTATTAGTTAGTGAAAATTATTCTTTAATTTGACCCCACACAAAGTTACTTGTGAATTGGGCCAACATTGAAATTTTTTTCAGTTTGTGCTTGTATGCACTGGAATTTGACATGGTTATAGTAGATGCATGTATGGGAAGGTTTTGAGGCTCAAATACTACTCACACAAATAATTCAATAATCAAATGAAAAAATTACAATATAAATGTGAAGGACGTGAAATTATCCATCATCATATTTGTCATCATCATTATTATCGTATTGCGACAAGGTTTCAATGAACATGTCCGTTGTTCCTATAACATCTTTTTCGAAACTTTCCAGAAACAACGAGAAGCTCATTCAGGTTTATACCGTCATCTCCAATTTTAACTTTGATTCATATAACAATTTTCAAGGTTGTCCATTAATTATTAATTAGTGAAAATTATTCTTTAATTTAAACCCGCACATAGTTACTTGTGAATGGGGTCAACGTTGAAATTTTTTCAGTTTGTGCTTGTATGCATTGAAATTTGACATGGTTATAGTATATGCACGTGTTGATGGTATGGGAGGATTTCGAGCCTCAAATCTGACTCACACAAATAATTCGATAATCAAATGAAAAAAATACAACATATATGTGAAGGAGATGAAATTATCCATCATCGTATTTGTCATCATCATTATCATCGTATTGCGATGAGGTTTCAATGAACATGTTCGTTGTTCCTATAGCATCTTTCTCAGAAATTTCCAGAAACAATGACCTAATCACTAAGGAAGGAAAGAGGCAATAGGAAACAACAATCAGTTCTGAAATAGGGAAGGTAATAGGCTAAGGGAGACAATGTTGGTTCGATGTGAGTGAAGGAATGAAGCACGCCCAATGATAGTAAGGAAATGATAAGAGAACATAGGTTACTATGTTCATTGTGAATAATGAGCGAAGGCATATTGTAACATACATCAATATACACTAGGATGAGGCTAGTGTGAGTGCTAATACAACCTATGATGTTAGTATCATGCTAGTGTATCATTATAATTCACACAAAAGCAAGTTTTGGTTTGTATGGTGATTTAATGATCAAAACAATCATTGAATGTGGTGGTTAGAATAATTAATGAAGTGATTGATAAGTAAATCAAGCAACATTAAACGTAGAAGCTATTATAGGTTTGAGTAGGCATGCATCAACGATAACTAATATAGGTTTGAGTAGGCATGCATCCATGCTAACTATTATATCTATTTACTTGAGTATGCATGAATCTATATTAACTAACATGATTATTTATCTTTCTTTTGTTTTTGTGTCACTGTGGAGAATAGGTCATCAACAAAGATTTTTAAAGATATGATTCAATTTTCCTTATTAGAGTGAACATGGAACAAGTAATAGGTTTGGTTTATCACTACCTAATTGAAGTGAAAGCGAGAAAAGGAAAGTCTATCAAACCAAATAGAACAATAGGAAATCTTTGAATCCAAACATGGAGGGATTTTTTCCATGTTACCAAAGAAGAGGACACATGGAATATCCCCTCAATGAAGAAGCAATAAGTAAAAGGGGCAATGTTATCAAGAAAATGAATAATATTGAATATGGTGGTAGAAGTTATGGGATTTGTTTTTCATGGCATGTTTAAGATTTATGGATATTCAATTTTTTTTCTATTTATGTTGAAGAGGTGTACAAAATTCCAATGGTGATGTTAAAGAGCCCCATAAAAGGGTGGTGGAGTAACATCCAAACTAGATTTGATGTAATCACTTACAAACCTTAAAGGAATAGAGATAAATCTTGAAACAAAATGAGACAATAATTATGAATTCATGCACACGCGCATGAATTGTTATCAAACACCAGAATTCATTAATGAAGATATTTTTGTTTAGGGTTTGATGGGATGACCCAACTCCTAGAGAGGATTAGGAGCTCACATTGGTTAAACAAACTCCATCTAACAACATGTATATTTAATGTGATATTTTCTTACCTTACTTGGAGTTAATGAAAGTATGTCAATTTTCCGACTAAAATCTATGTTTGAATGTTAAATCATAGCCCCTATAATTAATTAAATATTTGGCCTATATGTAGTCATGATAATGGAACCATTACAAATTTGTGATTACCTAGTAGAAATTATTCTCTAATTTGATCGCGCGCCGAGTGACCTGTGAATGGGGCCAACGTTGAATTTTTTTAGTTTGTGCTTGTATGCACTGAAATTTGACATGGTTATATTAGAGGCATGCATTGACAACATGGGAGGGTTTCGAGACTCAAATAAGACTCACACAAATATTTTGGTTTAGGGTTTGATGGGATGACCCAGCTCCCAAAGAGAGGATTAGGAGCCCACATTGGCTAAAAAAAATCCATCTACCAACGTGTATATTTAATGTGATGTTTTCTTACCTTACTTGGAGTTAATGCAAGTATGTCACGTTTCCCATTAAAATATATGTTTGCATGTTAAATTATAGCCCCTATAATTAATGAAATCGTTGGCCTATATGTAGTCATGATAATGGAACCATTACAAAGTTATGATTAGCTAGTGGAAATTATTCTCTAATTTGATCGCGCACTGAGTGACCTGTGAATGGGGCCAACATTGAATTTTTTTTCAGTTTGTGCTCATATGTGCTGAAATTTGACATGGTTATAGTGGATGAATGCATTGACAGTATGGGAGGGTTTTGAGGCTCAAATATGACTCACACAAATATTTTGGTTTAGGGTTTGATGGGATGACCCAACTCCCAAAGAGAGGATTAGGATCCCACATTGGCTTAAAAAAATCCATCTACCAACGTGTATATTTAATGTGATATTTTCTTACCTTACTTGGAGTTAATGTAAGTATTTCACTTTTCCCACTAAAATCTATGTTTGAATGTTAAATTATAGCCCCTATAATTAATGAAATATTTGGCCTATATATAGTCATGATAATGGCCCCATTACAAGGTTGTGATTGGCTAGTGGAAATTATTCTCTAATTTGATTGCACATCGAGTGACCTGTGAATGGGGCCAACGTTGAAATTTTTTCAGTTTGTGATTTTATGCACTGAAATTTGACATGGTTATAGTGGATGCATGCATTGATGGTATGGGAGGGTTTCAAGACTCAAATATGACTCACAAAAATATTTCGACAATCAAACGACGGAGATTAGAACCTAATTGTGAAGGAGATGAAATTATCATTCTCTGGTGAAATGAAAGCTTGATCTTCTTTGCATCTTTTGTCAAAGTCCCATTTTGAAATAACTATTTTGAACTTTTTGACATTTTTGACTATTTTGACCATGATTAGCTTAGTCACCAGAAATATATTGAGCCTCTTATCCATTTTCTCCTCCTTGGTCCTCAAATTTTTCCAGGTGGGAGGGAGATTTAAAGACTCCACATCTGCCAATATAGCATCTTCAAAAAAAAAATAGAAAATAAGTAATCCTCCCTTATTGAAATCCAATAGTTTTCAACCCTTTAAACACTAGTTTCCTCTTAGTATTTTCGAGAGTCTTCAATAAACTCTTATCATACTCCTCAAAACTTGAGACAATGTCTTGGGAATATATCTCAACTATTTCCTTCTCTGGTGAAATGAAATCTTGATCTTATTTTCATATTTTACCAAAGGCCAATTTTGAAATAACTATTTTGACCTTTTTGAGGTTTGCTACTAGATCAAGACTACTTTATGATCCCTTAAAAGGGATCAAATCTTACTCATTCAAAAGTTACAAGAATTGTAAACTCATATTTTAACAGTTGGAAATTAAATTTAAAAGGGATAAAATTATTTCCCCATTCCTTTTCTATTTGAAGGAGAATTGGTAGAAGATCAGAGTCTCCTCTAACCTCTACCCAAGACCTAATTATTTTAGGATCAACCATGATTATCTTAGACACCAGAAATATATTGAGCCTCTTAGCCATTTTCTCCTCCCTGTTCCTCAAATTTCTCCAGTTTAGGGAGAGATTTAAAGGCTCCACATTTTCCAATCCAGCATCTTCAATATTATGGAGAAAATAATAAATCCTCCCTTATTGAAATCCCTAGTTTTCAACCATTTCAACCCTAGTTTCCTCTTAGTATTTTCAAGAGTCTTCAATATACTCTTATCATACTCCTCAAAACTTGAGACAATGTCTTGGGCATAGATCTCAACTATTTCCTTCTCTGGTGAAACGAAAGCTTGATATTCTTTGCATATTTTATCAAAGGCCCATTTTGAAATAACTATTTTGACCTTTTTGAGGTTTGTTACTAGCTCAAGACTACTTGATTATCCCTTGCAAAGGGATCTGACATTACCCATAGCTAGTTTTCATCGAAGTTGAAATTATTGCATTTCATTTTCCTCTTGCATGGTTTAAAGAGTTGAGTCGAAACACCATTAGTTTCACGACCACTCCTTTGAGTAACAACAACCTAAAATCAAGCGCCTAATGTTTGGTTCACCAAGTATGGGCCTCTTAACGTAAGAAATTCCTTGGTGCTAAAGTTAGGGGCTTGGGTTCTAAATTCTAGATTTAAGCAATTATTTGAGATGCTAATGATTTGTATTTTTACCATGACAACATTCAAGGTAAAAAACAAGGGTCTTAGGCCCTAAACGATGCTTATATGGCTTGTAGGCCATGCATATCACCTTAAACCATAACAAATGCCTTTTGTAAGGTATCAATTTCCCGAGGGTGGTATACATGTACAATTCTAAGGTTTTGAAAACCATAAACACGTCTATTCTCCCTCATAAACAATTATTTGAGATGATAATGCATTGTATTTTTACCATGTCAACATTCAAGGTAAAAAACAAGGGAATTAGGCCCTAAACAATGCTTCTATGGATTGTAGGCCATGCATAGCAACTTAAACCATGACACGTGCCTTTCGAAAGGTATCAATTTCCCAAGGGTGGTATACATGTACAATTGTAAGATTTTGAAAGCCATGAACATGTCTATTCTACCTCATAAACAAATATTTGAGATGCTAATGACTTGTGTTTTTACCATGAAACGGTCAAGGTAAAAAACAAGGGGCTTAGGCCCTAAACGATGCTTCTATGGATTGTAGGCCTTGCATAGAACCTTAAACAATGACACATGCCTTTCATAAGATATCATATAAGGCACATGGACCATGCACAAGTACTTGCACCATGAAACATCCCTTATAGAAGTAATTATGTCATAAGAGTGGGATATATTCTAATATTTGGCTCACCAAGGATGGGCCTCTCAACATAAGAAATGACTTGGTGCTAAAAGTCAGGGGCTTGGGTTCTAAATGCTAGATTTAAGGTAGATGGACCATGAATCAACACTAGACTACATGGAATACCCTTATGATAACATCTTTGTCTTGGTATTGTGACATGGGACCAATTCTGAAGCGTATCACATTGATGATGGGCCTTCTTTCCAAGTACATGGTTCAAGGCCAAAAACCATTTCCCTAGAAACCATACTTTAATTCTAAGGCTATTAGGTTATGCATAAGCCCCCCAATCATGACATAGGATATTTGGAAGGATTATTTAACCCACAAGTGGCATATGGGTGAAAATTTAAGGATTTCCACATTAGGGATGTGTCTCTTCATTCAAGACATGGTAAAGGGACAAAAATAGGATTTTAGGTCCTATACATTGCTTTTGTGGCTCATGGGAAAATCATAGGGCCTTAACCAAAGACAAGACTTTCATAAGAAATATTTGTCCCATGAGTGGTATACAAGTCTAATTTTAAGGTTTGGTGCATAAAGGATGATGTTTTTGGCCCAAATCATCATTCAAAGAAAAATCATAAGGGATTAGGCCTTAAACACTACTTTTAGGTCTTGTGGGCTAGGCACTAGGACCCAAACAATAATTTATATAAGTGCTTAGGTATTGTGGGCTAAGCACTTATGATATATGTGAGTGATATGTTTGAGTACTCATTGTTTTATCCTACACCCTCATTGAGCTTGAGCTCCTACTCAGGGGGTAGCACCTAATTTAGGGGGTTGCATTGGTTGGGTGGAAAAATGACCTTTCCATATGATTCCCCCC
>ML807479.1:0-24388 GCA_009831015.1 Picea engelmannii | reverse complement strand
TCAAAAAAAAAACAAATAAAAAAACTTACATTTCAAACAAACAAAACAAACATTTCAACCTACGCACGAGGAGAAGGAGCAAACATTGCAACCCGCGTGCGAGGAGAAGGTTGTCGAGGGCAGAGAGGAGGGCACGCGAGGCGAAGGGGATTGAGGGCACGTCGGAGAGGAGGGCACACCATTTGAAACCTGCGCACAAGGATAAGGAGGTCGAGGGCACACCGAAGAGAGGAGGGAATGTGAGGAGAAGGAGAACGAGGGCACACCGGAGAGAGGAGGGCACGTCGAAGAGGAGGGAACGTTGAAGAAGGATATCGAGGGCACACCATGTGCAATAACAATTCGACAATCAATTAAATATGGTTGTAAGTCTTCGTGCCAAACCTTGACAATTCTCATTTTGTTTGTCTTTAATTCTCACATGGATGCTTTTAAGAAACTATGAGCTGAGGTCCCATCTTCATTTTTGTTTCCCAAATTTTATTTACATTTTTCTTGTGATTGGAACATTGGTGGAATTATTTTGTGTTCTCATCTCTATTGAGAACCATATTTCTCTTATTTTAAGTCTTCTAGTATTTTCCTCATCAACAACAATATTTCTTTTTTTTTGTTCCAATTCCCTAATTTGACCCTTAAGAAAATCATTGGAAACCCATCTATCTCAGTACAAACTAGGGCCTCAACCTTGATTTCAACAAAATATAGTTCTATATGACCCTGAACATTTTTTTGATGGAACCAAGTTTTAATTACCTTCTTCATGGACTTCAAATTTGATTTTAATTGAATACTTTTTGGTTCCCTAAGAGTGGCAACACAAACTCTTCCTCCTCCAAGTTGGAGTGAGTTGGATGGAATCAATATAAACTATCCCAACATCTTCTATTTTCCTTTTGAAAAAAATCAAACATAGGATCTGGGTGTGCTACATTCCCCTAAATCTCCACTCTACTTAAAGTGAAAATCAAACCCCCTCCTATAATTATGATCCCTTTCTTCAAAACTCTTGAACATAGAGAGATTTCCAAAAATACTCTCTATATTCATAGGGTCCATATATATTCAAAACTATGATCAAATCCCCTCGATCTTAGGATAAGAGGTCCACACCTATACCATAGTCAAGTAAAATAGAGATAAATAGACTTAAATATATTTTCCTCCACCTAGTAATAAGCCCCCTAATCTGTCTATTGAATCAATGGAGATAAATTCCAACCCCCTAATAGCTAAGTCAATTTACTTGATATCCTTTCCCCATCACCCATTGTTTCCTAATTTATAATAATAATAAATTACTAGTAGCTACCTTACCTAAAAACAAGGTTCAAAGGATTAATCTCAGCCATAGTGCTCAACCAATCCAAGGATGATTCCAGTGATGATCCCAAGTGATTCTAGATTTCATTAAATAACCATTGTTTGGAACATTGTTTGAAAAGTGAAGTTCGCAATGAAATTTATTTTGAATATATATGTAGTTAGAATAATGGTGGAGTATTTATGATGACAATGGAATTAGATCTATGTGGAGGAATGAAATCTTTACAAGCCAATTGTCATAGCCTTTGGGAATGGTATAGAGAAATCCTACCAATTTCCTACAAATCCTACCAATTTCCCTTCCTAGACCATAGATAATATTGGGAACTTCATGCTCAACGATGAACCCCTTGTTGATAGTTATTGTATACCTTTTATGTGTGAAGGGGAAAATTATATCCTTTCAAACATAATGCAACTCTACACAAGGTAGCTTGTCATCACTCCACAACTTGCCATCACCCTCCTTCTAGTGCCAAAACATCGACATGGAAAAATGTCCTTTCCTCAAAATTATAGGTTCACTTGGTAAAAGGGACCAATCAAACCTTCCTTCGTTGAAATGGAAAACCCTCCAAATATAGTCGGTTTTGTCGATTCTTTAATATTTGATCATTTGTGTCCTAGTCCATTTTTTTTGGCTTTTTATAATGAAAAATGATGTGCATCTACTATGCTATGTAGAATGCAAATGGGATGTAGCATAGACTAATCCCATGGGAGCACAATAAAGGGATGATTTGACATGAAATAGAATGGAAAGGTATAGAAAGTATGGATAATAGTCTTCCATCCACAATCAACACCAAACTTCAAGAGGAATACTTAGGGAATTGGAAATACCCTACGATCACAAGGAGAACCCCAACTTGGCCTCTTTCCACATCTATAAATATAGCTCCAATTACTAAGAAAATGTTATGTTTCACATAAACATGTTAGATATTAATCAATAATATAAATTCAAAGAGAAAGGGAGAATAGTCCCTCATCCACCGTCGACACCAAACTCTCTACTTGCTCTAAGGAATAAAGATAATTTACAAATACCAAAACATTATATATAACTATTAGAACAAAAGATAAGTGAGTAGTGACACAACATCAAGAAAAAAATCCACATGACATAAGTCTACAACCCATAAGCACCGAGAGAAAATAGGAGAGGAGGGCATAGTCCAAACCAAGCTTAGATCTTGAGAGTGTGAAGAATTCTCCTAACTCTGGCCTCTTCATTTACATAGAAGATAACTTTCATTGCAAATGAAAAAAAAAAAAACCTCCAAATGAAAGCAAGGGTCCCCTTTATACAAAATAGGTGACTCTTGGATTTCCAAGTGACACTTGGTCTTCCCACTCTATTTGGGTCTTTTCCCTTACATGGTTTAATCCACATTTCAAAAATAGATGATCATGATATATTTTAATAAAATTATTTGAAATTACAGTTATCTTGCATCCATAAGCATTTGTAGCCAAAGTTTTATCCTTAGGTTCTTATAGGACTCCTCTCCTCTTTGGTTTCCTATCTTGTTTTTCATGTTTCTATTGCAATGTTCATATGCATGATCCCTTGCTTCAGTTTAAAATCTGTACCTTTCTCCCTTCATTCCTTCAATCTCGATGTATTCAAACAAACCTAACCTAAGAACCTTGGTGCATGAGCTTTGAGGGTTGTTGACTTGAGGATATTTGGTTCTCAATGGTTATCCTCTTCCTTTTTACAACATTCCATTCCTCAAAATATACACATGTGAGTGGAAACATGACATGACTTCAATTTTTGTGTTCAAGGGACACTTAAAACGAATTATACATTAAATCAATACTTCAAAATAAAGAAATCCAAGGTAATATAAAATATTTTCTTCAAACAACTTCGATATTCTTTATTGGGATTAAGATTTACTTCTATTCGGTCTACACATTTTCTTATCGTAGTAAACAAATTACAAGCCCCATATGCTTTATTTTTTTACAAAGAACGTCAATGAAGAATTATTGGCTATAAAATTGGGATGCGTCCCTCATCCCTAATTCTATCTAGCATTGCACATACTTCATTGAACTTTCCAGCAGCTTCAAAGCATAATGCTTGAAGTTAATTAATATCATTTTAGACTTTGTGAATTATGCATTTCATTTTAGCACATTTTAGGAGTGCTTCATTTGTGCTCCATAATATCATTTCTCATACATTTGAATTTATTTCTCATAATCATGATCATGATTCTAATTTTACTGTAATGTGGCAGGTTGATCACGGTAAATCAATAGCCTCAGAACTGGCAAACGAAAAACAATTTTTGAATTGCATTTAATGTGCATTTTATTTCTGTGGCGATCAATTATTTTATTTGTTTACATAATTGAAATAACATTTATTTTGTTTAAATATGTAGTCATCGGGTTATGATGTTGATGATGATTCGCTCGGCAAAAGGGATTTGTATGCATCCCCCGACCCTATGGTATTAATAAAAAAAAGATCAATCAAGCAAACAATGAACTAGATCACTTGTTAGACATTCTAAATCAAACTCCTAAAGTCGAAGAAAGGATCAGAGAAGTTATGGCAAGCCTTAACACATATAAGGTAATAAAAATAATTTCAAGTGGTTTTATTTTTATGTCATAAGATCAATTATGAAATCTTGATTTTTAACTTTTACATTATCTAAACAAAACAAAAAAAGTTTTCTTTCTTATATAGAGATTTTTGGATCTTGTTAACCCCGACATGCATGGTGTCGATAGTAGTGGTGTTGCACAAACACCACAGGGTATCAGCACATGCCCTCGTATGCCTACCAAGATGTAGCTATTCAGATCTCCACCTTCCACACCATTAGGTGGGAACCATGACACACACCCCTAGGAAGCCACACAGGTAGGCTCTAGAGGTGGTGACAAATATGAGGTTGATGATTTGGAAAACTATATGGTTGTTTTTCCTAAAGCAAGACATGTGACCAGCATGGGGACCCTTAAGGGAACATTTATGGTCAACAAGGAAGGGCTTCCATTAGAGCAAGTTAAAGTCCCAGGTAATTTTTAAAATTTTAATTGTTTCATGTTCTCTATGTAGACAAACATAAATCATCTAAATTATTATTTTTAAATTAATAATCATATAATATTTTTGCATGTAGGGAACAACGATTTTTATAGGGTCTTGGAGAACAAGGCGTTGCTTATTTTTGGGCCCACCATATGGGAGAGGTGGAATTCCCAGAATTCCAACCTCAAAAAATAATTGATAGATTATCTTGAAAGCCTTTTTAGTGTAGACACATTTAATAAAACCTTGGCCACTGCCACAACTGGCCAATATTTTAAATATACATGGGAAACCTATAGGAAGCAATTGAAATAAAACGATAGGTACATGTGTCCTCTGATGATTCCAAAGAGGGAGTGGAAATCCCTCATTGAGGACGCAAAAGAGAAGAAAAAACACCCTCTCGTCCTAGAAGGTAAATTACAATTTCAATTCAATACCTTTAATTTTTTTTAGATCTAAATAAAAGTGTGGTATATATTAACATACTTGAAACTTTTTATGATAGGTTGACTGACACTTCAAAGGAAAAAAGAGAAAGGCTTTCCAAATGTGACTAGCACAGGCTAGGCCAAGGCAGCTACTTAAAGTTGCAGTCACAAATTGTAAGTACCCAAATATATTATTTGTATCGCCTTAAAACTTTTCGGTAATTGCAGCCAATAAAATTAAAAATACATACACACCAGAGGAGGAGGTAGAGGGTGCTACTAATGATAGGGAGCCCAGTATAGGGGATGAGTTTGATGATATGTAGTTATTTGTTGTAGCCTATAGGTTTTAGCATGATGTTTATTAGACTCTAGAGGCCATTTAGAGCCTCTATGTTTACGTATTTTGTTTCAGATATGTACCACACTATGTGCCATTTTGATATATTCACCTTTACATGCTATATACAAGAGAAAACTTTTCATATTTTGTGTCTAATGGTTTGGATTTACATTTATGTGAATGAATCTAATAGTTATATGTATATTTTTTATTATAATTTACATGTTTTATATATTTTTTAAATAGACTGATTCACAAATGCAGTTCAATGGCCAATTCTAGATCGATCCCAATCTAACCCTCGTCCAATTCCAATTTCAGTTACAACTCTTATAAATTTGGTCTTTAGTCATATTTCTTTCTTCTGCACAATGTAGTTTACCTGTTACCTGATCCACAGGGTCATAAACCTGGATCCACAGATCCTCGTTTTGGATACAGATCCACATATCCTTGTTATAGATACATATCTGCCTATTACACATATCCAAACAGTCAAGAAGTGGTTCATGATTTTTGGAGGTATATCCAACAACACTCAACCCCACCATGCATGGATCCCAAGGAAAACTTGATGTAGTTTTAGTTTTTTTTTTTTTGGGGGGGGGGTTTGCATTTTTTACCACTTGTTAAAACCCTAAACCCCCTAAAATATTCTATAAGATAACTTGTTAAAATATTCAATCTTGAGCAGCCATATTGAGACTGATATTGTACCTGGTGAGTAGTGAACGTGAGAGTCGAAACTAATATTGAGCAACAATATCGATCGATGATCTTATGCCTGAGTGAGTGAGTAAGAGAACATTGTGTGAGTGAGAGATATCTAATGTCATTTCTAGTTGACAACATATAATGATTTTAGTTCTAATGTTGTGATTCATGAATGGTTCTGATTCTTAACTCTGAATATGTTTATTAAAATTTAAAAAAAATACTATTATTTTTTTTGTACTTGATGTATCCCCACCGTATTCGGCTCCTGGATTTTCAAAAATGTGACAAATCCATATCTGTATCCTGGTAACTTAGTAGTTTACCTTTCTAGGGCAGAGAAATTGCTTTGCATGATTAATTTCAGTGACTATCCTCTTATATTTCTTATCGTTTGCCACATCAAATGGTATCAAACACTAATTGGTGTTATTAACTTGAGATAACTTATATTTAGCCCTTTATACTGAAAAGTGACCATTACAACTCAGTGCATGACAAGGTCTTATATGCACATTTCTTAACCCTATATGAATATGGAGTAAAATTATGCTGCCAACTGACCAACCTCTTGTCGACACACATTGACAGGCATCATCTAGCATTCCTCTGAAAAAAATCTACTTTTTGAAACATAATGAGACCACTTCGAGAGATATTCAATTTACACTCATGTTTATGTATATATTTCAATACCAGGACTGCATTCCAGTGGTCATCTTCACATTGGTGTTTCTCCACAAATTTTAGTTTCTGGTAGAATTTAACCTTAAGCATAATTTATTATGATTTTATTCAGAATTTGAGTCATTTATTGTAGAGGCTAGATTGAATGGGCCCTATTTAGTAGTAAATGTGTTTGTGTTCACTAGATTGTAAGATATCATTTTCAATGTTGTACTTGGGATGCAAATATATCTACAACAATTAATGTTGATGGCTTGGAGACTGGTCAAAAGAGAACCAGCAGAGCTAGTCACAAGTTTAAAAGTTAAAACATGTAAGGATAATTGGAAGACTATTATAGCTCAAGATAGAGGAAGCACTACTATTGTGGAATTTTTTCCAGTCATTCAAACACAGTTCCAGGCTTGACCCTTCACACATAGTTCTAGGTCTATTCCAACTTGATCTTTCACACCATGTTTCAGGCCCAACCCTTAACACACAATTCTTGGCTCTTTTATTCAGATGACCCTTCACACACAATTCTATACCTGACCCTTTACACAATTTGGGTCTTCAACCCAGTCCTCAACATTAAGTTTTTGTAGCCATATTCTACTATCATCCTCTCGCAAATGCAGTTGTGTCAACAAAATGGACGCACTCTAGGGTCTTAAGACTTAGATACACAAGATGAATATCCCATAAGTTCATGACACAACCCTTCCAACTTGTGGCAGATAATGACATTCTGGCCTGTCAAGGAGTATTTCTCCTGTAGAATTTATCCACAATACAAGTTTCATCCCCCTTCTCATCCCATGTCGAGTATTTATATGAGATATGGGATCGTAAATGTGATAGGTGATTGGTTGCCATAGAGTTCAATGCAAGGGACAAGGTGATGCACTTCCCTTGTGGGGTACTTGTCTATTGGGGTACTTAGCCTGCTATAATGGTGGAAGGTAGTTGGGTGTGTGCCACTTCTCAAGAGTCATCAAGTTAGTAAGATCCCCTTTCTCAGACTTAACCCAAAAGCATTAAGATTAATTCATCTTTTCTCTAATCCATTTCACATCAAAATATTGGCCTCTTCCCAATTTGAATCTTACTTGAAAATGATTTCCTCATATCCCTCAAGGGGATCCTTTCCCTTGATCTCCTGACAAATAATATTTTCATTATATAAAACTTTTACTTCAAAAAATATTTTGTCATATCCCTCAAGGAGATCCTTTCCTTGGAGCATCAATATTTACAGTGTCATGGTAGGGGTGTTACATTTGCAACTTACAAGATTATATTAATTAATGAATAAATTCAAAATTTATAACATATAGTGTTATTTGACAAACTCACAATCGAATATAGTTCATACCAATAGGTATCAGAGTGGGGATTATTGAATCACCACTTTAAAGGAGTAACATGTGTTCGTGCAACCATAACTTTCTCCAGATAAATCCAAATTCCATTTGGAAAAGAATGGCATACAAAAAATGCAATACTGTCATCTCAAAACTAAATCAAGATTTCTCAAGGGTATATTAAGACAATAACAATTTGCTAGGATCATAATTCATCGGTTTGATATGTGTGGTCATAACTGTTGGTTGTCAATACATTTAACAAAAAAAAATCAATGACAAAAAAATCCTTATGTAGCATTTATCATTTACAGCTACAAAAATACTATATTACATACCTGTTGTATTTCCATTTGATAGAAAGGGACTTCCACTATCAGCTGACTTGTGAATGTCATCTGTAGTGCAGCAGTTGAAGCACCTCATGACTCTGCCTAGAGAATCTCGGCATATTCTTGTAGCCCAATACCTCAAGCCACTATTTCCAACAAATAAATCACTTAGAGAAGAGCAGAGAAGAGAAAGAAACAATTTACTTCGAGTGGAACAATTATCGTTGTGTTAGAATTGCCAACATCAATGGGATGGGACACCCACATTATGCATAGTGCACATGCATCATCAGCCTACAAGTAAAGTAACCAAAAAACCCAACGAATCCACTTTAAAATAGATAAGGCCATCAAGTAATCCTAGTTTTGGAGTAAGGGAGGATGCTAACTTATTAACCTTGAAACTTACACACCAAAGCTTGCTGCCAGATTAGCACAACTGCAGGCCCATATTGTGCTTTAAGGACCATTTTTGAAATGTGGGAAGGTTTTTTTTTTCCTTTTTTCTCTGTAACATGAACATTTGGTCAAACACCACAAACAAATCCATTTACATTTATTTTGTTGCATATGTGGGCCATCAAGGTCGTCGAGACTTTCACCTAGTTTTTAATGCATTTTTCTTTTACAGAAGCTCCATGGGGTATCCTTTCAACAAGAGTTTCAACTCAATGCTAGAACACAGCCTGAAAGACTATGAGAATTTTGAATGTTGGCATACAACAGAGAAAGAAAAACATGGAAAACACAAAAAAACAAGATGAGACCTCGGGTGATTCATACGAACTTGCTTTAATTTTGATGGTGTCTTTTATGAACAAAAACTTCAATTTTTTTTAATGTACACTATTGCCACAATCATTGTGCACATGTTACATACCTTCTATGTAATATCCGTAGATACATAACTAATCCTCTGAGAGAAGAAACAACAATATATATATATATATATATATATATATATATATATATATATATGACAAATAAAGCTTCTTGGCACACAAACTATCCACAAACTGACAATGTGTGTACAAAACAAGAGGAAATGTTTTTTATTTTTTTTAAATATCAACAGGTCGTCGGTCTTCTGACATCCCTCCCGTCGTTGATATAGTGTAAACATTGTAGATATATACCCCTCATCAATCTTCAAACATTCATCTTCCAACTTACCGTGAAATGTCCCTCCCGTCACTGATATAGCTTAAACGTCGGAGATATAGGCCCCTCGCCAGTCTTGCGACGTCCACTGTGGGTCCCGTGATGTCACATGTATGACATCCCTTGTTGTAGTTGATGTTCCTCTTTTGAAGTACCATGCAACGTCCCTCCCGTCGCTTATATAGCATAAACGTTGGAGATATAGGCCCCTTGTCGGTCTTGCGACATCCACTGTGGGTCCGTGATTTCACATGTCTGACTTGATGGATGTCTATTTTGCGACGACGTAAATGTCAGATATATAGGCTCCTCATCGATATTGCGAAGTCCCCTGTGGCATCGTAGGTGAGACGTTCCGGCATCGTGGTTGCGACATCCATAGTGGGCTTGGACAATGAAAGTAGAGATGGCACATGTCCGCTAGAAGTGATGCACAAGAGATGATATATGTGTCGTCGGTATAATGACGTCATGTGAAACGACATTTGAGAGGGTTTGATGTTTGTCATTCTCCCAAAAATATAAAGTGGCAATTGCTACGAACACGTCATCGGAAAATGAGACAAATGTACTAGTGGCATGTGTTATGATGATGATTTTAATTATGAATTTCATGTATATGAGTTATTAATATTATATTTGTAACTTAGTGGATACATGCATGGTGATGCTTGCTAATCTGACTCACATATGGAGTAAATGGGTCATACACAGATATCAGATGGGTGAGGGAGAGGTGTGGCAGCGTCCCTGTCATAGCCTACTAACACTCCTAACGTGACTTGAACTGAAGGTTAATGACTACATTGTTCCTGAGAGGTTCACGGTGTCGTGAGGTTAGACTGAGACCGTCTCTCACAAGGATTTCTTAGGGGTGCACAATAAGGAGGATTCCTTATTCCTTAGTAAGCCCTTAGTCTCACACAATGTCGATAAGTGGAGTATTGACTCCAAGCATCAGACAAGTTCCAAACTAATTCAATTGGTGAGTGGCACCCTTGGAGCACGTAGGTGCATCTTGAAGGGAACGTCACATGAATAAATTAGTGAGTTATTAAAAATATATAAAAGGGAGAATAAAATTAATACATGTGCACAATGTGTGCATGAAATTAATAAAATAATTTTAATAAAAATAGTTTAAATTCATGAGAGAATGGGTTGTCAACATAGAGTTAGAATCCTAAGTCAATATAGACTCTAAATCCTAACTAATAGAAGATTCCTAATCAAACTACAATTGTAAATTAGTTAGGAGAAACAATAAAGGAGAAATTGGGGAACTAAGGGACAACTGGGAGAAAATGTAGGAACTAATTGGGGATGTGAGGGAAATTGCATATTTATTTTTATTAAAAAGAAATAAACATGTGCAACTTGGGGAAAGTGTGGCATGTGTTGGGGGTGAATAATCTCTAAAAATGTAATTACAAATTATCTAATATTGCATGAGAAGACAAGTGTCAAGAGAAATATTTTTATAAAAGAAAGGTGAGGAAGAAGGAAAGGGACCCTATGGTTGGATGAATGAAATGATGTTAAAATTTCTATTGATTGTTTTACTTGTGTGAGTTGCGCTACAAGCTTTATGCAAGAGGTGGAAGCCTCTCCTTGTGAGGGCAAGCTTGAGCTATATTTTGGATCTAAATTTGTGTGTGTGACCCCTTTACATCTCCGGGGGCTAAGGGGGAAGAAGAGTACCCCTAGCGTTGGCTGGGAGGTATCGGTGAAGTCTTTGGATTAGCAGGCAGAAGCAAGGAGGACGTGCACAAGTTTTGAAGTTGAAGATCATTTTCACATATTATCACTAGTCTTCGGGTTACGATATTTAATATTTTGTTGTTTAACTGATTTAGAAGAACTCTCATGGTACTAGCATAGTCTCCGGATATTGTTCAAAATTTACATAGTATATAAATTGATGTTGATTATATTTGAAGTTGTGTGTTCAGATTTGTTAAATTATATCAACCATAATTAATATAAGAATGATGCTTTGTATTCATTATGTAATTCATTGTTTTATGAATGGTCCAATGAAGAAAATTATGTTAGGTATTAAATATTAATTGTATACTTGAACATATGGAAGAACCTCTCGATATTGGATAACATTTGTTTATATATATAAATTTTGTCTTACTGTTTATGGAATGTATATGGATTAAATATTATTGAGATTGTAAAAAAGAAAGAAAACTTTCTGAAAATTCTAGCTTATACATGTTCGATGGATTCTTATATATTGTTCAATGATTAAATTTTGTTGTATGTCTGATAGAGAAATGATATTTTTTGTGCATGAATCAATTTCCAATAGGTGCCATAAATCCTAGGTTTGTGATTCTCTGGTTGATTTGCTATTCTCTGTAAAAAAAATAGTATACATGTATGTTCACCAAATTTCCAGATAGCATTTCCCTATTGAAATCTTACATATGAATATTTTTCTTTAGATTAACAATGTCCTGAACAATGGACCGATGGAAATGAGAACATTTTTTTCAAATACATTTAATTATATGTTATACCATTTGAGTGATGGACTATCTCCATGGAAGAAAGAAAAATTTGTCTTTTGTTATTTAGAATCCATGTAAACGAGAATACAGTCGATGTGTATACATTGAACCCGAAAGAAGTTATTACCATTTCACAAGTTAAATATATATGCATTTGGTTAAATATAGCTCTGAACAATTTAAATGATATGCATTAATGTTTGAGCTTGGGTTTTTGAAATAAAGTTTTTAGATCCATTTTCAGATTTGAACTTGGTGTTTTTTATTTTATTTTCTCGAGTGCATTTTAGTACGCCTTTACCTAGTATTTGCAAAATAGTTGCATGCACATATGATCAAGATGATGATCAGACTTGGAACACGGAGTCTGGACTTCTCCCAGACACCATGGAACCAAAACCCTAGTTCCAATCTCGACGTGAACCATTGCATGACTGAACTAGGAAACGTCGTAGCAAACCACCTGCCAAGCTCATGCATAGATAGTCTTCTGGTCTGATTCGTCAGTATGAACACAGAAGAGGGGAGGAAACCCCCCTCGTACAACAATGTTATGGCTAACGATCGATCGGGCACAAGGGCAAAACGACCATCCTTTGAGCTGCCACAGCAGATATGCGAACAACTCCTCGCCAGAGAACAAGGACTCAGCAAGGAAATGGAGACAGAAGCTAGCACGTCCCATCTAAAAGCACCTCATGGGTGGGAGCCTGGAAAATGCATCCCACAAATGGAAAAACCCCCAAGATACATCATAAGCTCAACAAGAGTGGGGGAACATACCCAGTTCATGCAAGAGCATGCCCTCATTGGAAAATTTCTGGGACTGTGGCCATCCGAACAGGATCTGAAAAGATGGATAAAACACTGGTGGAACCCCAAAGGTGACTATGAGGTTCAAATCATCTCTAAAGGCTTCTTCACAATCATTATGTACAACCCAGAAGACCACGATCGAATCTTTGAGAACGACCCATATTTCTACAACTCGACAGGGATATTCCTAAGATTCTGGACAGAACGCTTCAGCCCAGACAAGGAGGACTTCACAATGGCACCTGTCTGGATCCGCCTCTATTCCTTGCCACAGGAGTTCTAGCTGGAGGATATTCTCATGGGAATAGGTAATACAGTGGGTCACTATGTTAAAACCTCAGAAGCCACAAAGTAAAGGAAATACACCTCATACGCCCGAATATGTGTTTATATGAATATATCTAAGGCCCTACCAGGGGCAGTAATGCTGGAATATCAGGATGAAGACTAGAAACAAGCATTGGACTACAAACATATCCCTTTCCATTGCAGGAAGTGTCATGAACATGGCCACCTGTTCAGAGACTGCCCCCTGAATAAGAAAGCTATCAAAGCCAACGATACCACACAGAAAGATGGCTCCACCACTGTCACATCCAGAAAGAAAAACCCTCCCAGAAAGCAAATCCCCGACCCCAAGCCTAAGATCTCGACCAAAAACTCTTACGAGATACTGAACCAGCTACCGGAAGAAGAAGAAATCCAAGATCCACACAAAGAGTCACAACAGGGAAAAGAAAAGAACCAAACCCTTTCCTCCTCTAGCCCAAACTGGGAAATCTACACAGAAGAGAGAGGAGAGGGAGACGACGACATCTTAATGCAGATGGATGCTCGATATTTAGCAGGTATTGACCTTGAGAAACTTGAAGAAGCCCTCAATCAAAAGGATCTGCAAGCCCTCCCTGAAGAGAAACTCTGAAAGGTACACAAGGTATTTCTCAACTCAACAGCAGGATCCACGGCACGCTTAGGCATAGCCACAGAATCAGGTTCAGGCTCAAAAAAGATACCACGAGAGAACAAAAGAAGGGGGTGCAGACCGATACATCAAATAATCAAGGAGGCGGGCAATCTCATGATCAACTCATGACAGATTCACAAGCTCTTGAAGGGATACCTCCACCTAACACCACCCTCATCATGATGAAGATCATCACTTGGAACATTAGAGGACTCAATGGTAGATCCAAACAAATGATCCTCTGAGACTGCATCAAGGCAGAAAACCCAGATATTCTAATGTTACAAGAAACGAAATGTGCAGGGACAGAAGATGAAACCATCTTCTAGTGCATCTGGCGAGGATGTGAATTTGTTCTAACAGACTCCTCAGGGGCCTTAGGGGGTTTGGCCATACTTTGGAACCCGAGAAACACTACTCTTAGTAGATCTTTCTCCATAATAGGCACCATAATAGCCCACTTTGAAATCACAGGCTCGAATCAGGAGGGGGCCATCACCAACGTCTATGGACCCCAAAGTCAACAGGAAAAAGATAAATTTATGGAGCGGCTAGCTCTTATCAAATCATTGGCAACCACACCTAACTGGATTATAGGAGGTGATTTCAACATGATCCTGTCGCTGGAGGAAAAAATCGGTGGGAGAAAAAGGATAGAACAAGACAGTGGTAAGTTCAAAACCCTTATTGAACTTCTAAAGTTAGTATATATAGAGAACAACAATGGTACTTTCACTTGGTCCAACCGCAGATCGGGAAACCAACATGTAGCCTGTCGCCTGGACCGCTTCGTTATGGCTGAGGAACTGATTGAAAAGGACCTTTGCATGGAAAGTCTCATTCTCCCTAAATCTAGATCGGACCATTGGCCAATATCCTTCCATCTAAAAACAGAGGAAATACCCAAATATAAACCCTTTCGGTTTGAGAAATTTGGGCTCACACACCCAAACTTTCATCAGCTTGCAAAAACATGGTGGGCTCAGGTAGAAATAGATCATGGTACTAGCATGTACAGATTCCAACAACAGCTCAAAAACTTCAAGCAATCGCTAAAGCACTGGAATAAAAACACCTTTGGAAACATATTCCAAAGCATGCAGGAAATAGAGAACAATCTAATGGAAATAAAAAAAACTTTCATTTCAGGAACTCGAACTACTGAACTAATGGAAGAGGAAGAGAAGCTACAAGCGTAACTAGAAGAAAGGAGAAAGCAAGAGGAAATTTTATGGAGGTAGAAGTCCAGGGTACAATGGCTCAAAGAGGGGGAAAAGAACACAAAATTCTTCCACAGAACCATGGTACACCGTCGACACATCAACAGAATTACTCAACTGGAGGACAGACAGGGAAATCCAATCAGAGAACATACCCAAATAGAAGCAGAGCTTAGTAGGTACTACCATGATCTCCTAACGAAAACCAGGGAGGATAGAGATGCATCCATCAGACGAGTAACCAGTCACATACCCTCTTTGGTGACCCCTGAACAGAACACAGCTCTAATAGACATATCACTCAGGAGGAAGTGGACCAAGCAGCAAAAGTTATGCCCCTAGGAAAAGCCCCAGGCCCAGATGGATTTACTACTAACTTCTTCCATCACTGTTGGGATATAGTAAGGAAAGAGGTCTGGGAGGTAGTAGAGGAATCACAGACGTCAGGCCAAGTTCTCACGGCCCTCAACACAACCTTCCTCACCTTAATACCAAAAGAGGAATGGGTCACAAATCCCAAACAGTTCAGACATATCGCTCTATGTAATGTAATTTACAAAATCATTACAAAGGTGGTTGTGAATCGCCTCAAGCCAATTTTTTCCTTCGTCATCTCCAAGGAACAAGAAGGATATGTAGAGGGTAGACAAATCATGGACAATGTTATACTAGCTCATGAGGTCATCCATTCTCTCAAGTCGACAAAAACTCCAGGTATGCTAATAAAACTTGATCTTTCAAAATATTTTGATAGAGTCAGTTGGCAGTATCTTCGGGCCATCTTAAATTATTTTGGTTTTGATCAGCATTGGGTGAACTGGATCTTGAACCTCACCTCCTCAGCCTTCTTTTCCATCCTTGTCAACAGAGTCCCTTCCCAACCCTTTTCACCCTCTAGAGGTATCAGACAAGGGGACCCCTTATCTCCCTTTTTATTTGTACTCATGGAAGAAGGCCTAGGACGCTACATTAAATCAGCGGTCCTAGAAGGATCTCTCAAAGGCTTGCCTCTGCACAACATCCAACCGACACCTTCACACAATCAATTTGTTGATGACACCCTACTCATGAACTCCCCAACTGTAAGAGAGGCAAACAAGCTTAACTCCATCCTTTTTTATTTCACAGAAGCATCAGGCATGACACTTAACCTAGACAAATCCAAACTCTTCTTCTTCAATACTCCGGCTGTGGTCCAACTTCACATCTCCAAACTCCTGGGAATACCCAAGAGCTCCCTTCCATCCAATTACCTAGGCATTCCTCTAACAGGAGTAGCAGCAAAATCTATCTCCTGGGACAACCTCCTCCTCTCCATCTCCAACAGGTTGAACAACTGGACCTTTAGAACGCTAAACATTGCGGCCAGGCTGGTCCTGCTTAAATCGGTCCTACAAACCCTTCCCACCTACCATTTCACTTCCCTAGAAGCTCCTAAGCAAATCATCAAAGCTATAAGGAACCTCCAACGAAACTTCCTCTGGCAAGGCCTTCAACCCAACAAGAAGTGGGCGCTTGTAGGATGGGATAATATCTTCACACCAAAAATCATGGGAAGTCTGGGACTCCAAGATCCAAGGAATCTCAATCAGGTAATGGGAGCTAAAATGTGGTGGAGATGGCTGAAAACACCAGATGCTCTATGGGCGCAAATCTAGAAGAATAAATACTCTCCCTTCATGCAAGCTAACCAACTGATCAGGCACAATGCCCGAATAGAGGGATCTAACATTTGGAACACAACTTGGAAAAACAGAGACCTGGTACAAAACCACTCTTTTTGGGAGATTCGAAATGGAGAAAGTGTTATGTTTTGGCAAGACTCATGGTAGCAACTCAAACCTCTAAATGACCTGGAAGAGCTAAGGCCCCTTAAACAGGCTCTCAACCAAGACATTCCTCTAAGGGTGAAAGATCTTTGGAAACCCGAGGAGCAAAGACTGTAGTGGCGAAAGTGGAAAACTTCTAACCAGGAATTATGGGTTCCAGAGAACCTAAACCTGCAAGCTTGGCAACACTATGAAAGTCATCGGAAAATACCCAACAGAGAAGGCCTGAATATTCTTAGATGGGGGCACTTCACAACTGGCAACTTCTTAGTCAAAGAAGCCTACTACCTACAAGGCAACTACCAAAATCAAGAAAAGGAAAACATATGGAACAAGGTTTGGAACCCGATACTCTGGCCCAAGGTGTCCACCTTCCTTTGGCTGATTGCACATAACAAAATTCTAACCTGGGACAACCTCAGAAGAAGAGGCTTCATTGGGCCCTCAATTTGCGTCTTATGCCAACAACAAGAGGAAACCAAAGAACATCTATTCAATGGATGTCACTATAGCCAGTCGATATGGGACCAGGGAGCTCAAATAATGCACAGATCCAATCAAAATAGAAGCAGCATCAGAGGCACGATTGAAAACTAGGACTCGACCACTTACAACAACCCTCTATTGAATTATATTTAGCAACTCCTCCCAGGCTTTATTCTCTGGCAGATCTGGAAGGAATGAAACAAAAGAATCTTCCACTCCAAGGACTCCACACCAGGATTAACTTGGGCAAAAATTGTCAAACTAATCAAGGAAACAGTTAGAAGCAAAACCTGGAAACTAGAGGACTTAAATTGCAACCCGGAAGAACAATGCATTCTTCAAAGCTGGCAGCCTAGCTTGATTAATAAACTGACGATCAGGGCACCTAAACACCAAAACAACAGTCCAACCATCTGGACCCCTCCTCGTGTAGGTTTCATAAAGATCAATTTCGATGGGGCTTCCAAAGGAAACCCAGGACCAGCTGGCTATGGAGCCACACTTAGAAACTCCAAAGGAGAAATCCTTGTCATGGCAGCAGGATATCTGGGGGAAACAACAAACAATGCAGCGGAGTTAATGGGCCTACTGCAAGGTCTCCAAGTAGCAATCGCTCGACATAGCCACAAGATCATCTTGGAGGGGGACTCACAAATTGTCATTCAGCTAATCATCAAAATCCTCCACAGGGAAAACCCGCAGAAAATCTCACCCAGCTGGCGAATCTTTGGGTTGTTAGAGGAATTCAAGGGCCTCCTAAGGGCCAACCTTATCATCACCCCTTCTCACGTGAAGAGAGAGGCAAACATGGTAGCGGATTGCCTGGCAAATGAAGGAGTAACAAAGGAGATAGAACATATACACTGGGAAGCACACAACTCTAAAGAATCAGACATCTCAGAGTAGTGTCAAGCTCTTGCCAACAGGGATCTCCAACCCCCGGATGGGGTGCCACGCAGAGAGGGAAGGACACGCGGATCAGAGCCGGGTGGTGCCATAAATGTTGGCCACCATCTCCCATCTCCTCGCCATTTATGATGGGATTAAACCTAGGCAACCCTCACCATATGACAAGGCCTCTCACTCGCGTGAGGAGGATGGTCAATCAACGCATTAAGACCATAGCCTTAATGGCCATAGATATCATATTCGTCCTTATCAACATCCTTGGAGGCTTTGTGATTCATTTGAAGGTTGCAGAGTCGAAGGATGAACCTTCGAGGTGCAGGAATAGAGACACCCCTCCAGCTAGTATTCCGACAATAGCTTTGTTTTTAAGCATGCCAAGAGCAAGGGGGTGGCCTCGTAGAGGTGCGGCTTGGTATGTGGCCGACTCACGTAGGAAGAGGCAGAATAAATTTGAAAGAGCATTGGCTCTAGCTAGCAGGAGGAGACCCAAGAAATCCAGAAGAATTGGAATGCCTCCCATGGCGTATGTCGAGGAGATTAATCTAGATGAATCTATCCAGAATTACTCAGAGAATCTCCTCTTCACAGTCCCGGACAATTGGGCATCGCTCGCTTGTTTCGGAAAGGATGCCATAACCCCTGCTCCAAGAGCAGCACACGGTCCCAGGGACACTCCAGCTAAGGAATTTACACCTTGCTTCATGGAGGAAGAGATACAAAAAGGCATAGAAGGAAACATCCATATCACAACCGACAAACCTCCTGAGGAAATGGCGCAGCAAAATAGGTAGCGAGATCACTAGGATGAGGCCGACGCACGGATGAAAGCTCCCCTCTCCTCCACTCCGCAAGACTTGCAGGACCAACCACCATTTCTTCACCCGGAGCACCTGGAATTAATCTTCGAAGTATGCAGCATGGTGGACGACCAAATTTTCAAGGCCATCTGCATCAACCAACACCTGGATATGATTTACGCCGCCTACTCCAGCACTACCCCAAGACACCAATGCCCCACTTGCGCACAGGTCTACGCAATTCCAGTCAGACGTGGCAAGAATGAAGACGATTATGAGGACACCGGTTAAAAGGTTTTCTAGCATGCTTATAGTTAGAAACTTTTTTCTTTTGTTGCAAACCAGAGTTGTAGCTCAGTTAGCGTATAGCAATGATAGTGGTAGCATAGTGAAGAACAGAGTAATACTAAATTTGGTCATGCGTCCTGGTTTCCTTCGGGAAAGATGGTAGCCTGAAATTTTGAGTTTGGAAAGTGGCATGGAATGGCCAGTTGTCTCGGTTTCCTTTCCAGGCGGGACAGTTGGCACTTCAACAGAACTCTGTAATTTTGCAATGTCAATATAACAGGACCTGCCTTTTTACTTAAATAAATAAATAAAAAGATGATGATCAGACTCATGAAAAAAGAAACCATTGTAACCTACCCTTCAAGTACCTGGTTCTGTAATAAGAATTTCAACTCTGGAATTTGAGCGTTACCCTAACCTTCAGAGGCAATCTGTTCATGTAACAGTGTGTCTGAAGGGTTGACCAGTAAGAATACATATCAGTGCTACAAAATTATGTTGCAAGGTCAGAGTCTTTCATCCATCAGATCTAAGGATTCCATCGTAGACGAACTTAGGCTAACTAATGGTAGAAATGGACAACTTGGTAAGAGAAGACCAGTTCGCTTTACTGTTAAAAAGAATAAATTATGGTAAGGTAACCGTTAGAAGAGTTAACACCAATTTTGAAATCGTTATAAGCCTTGGCGTGTTGTGTAGTTGATGACCTGTTGACTGAAGTAGCCTTGTTTTAAAAATATGGAGTGATACACGCGTCTAAGGCCCACAGTACACTGTAAAGTCACTTTTGTTTAGGGTTTTCCGTTCAATATTTCCATTAGTGGATCCCATGTTAACTGTTTTGTTATAAATAACCATTACGATGTGATTTTGTATACTAATAATTACATGAACTTCGCGCTAATGATAAATTCCAACTCGTGTATTATGACACTATTTTGTATGATATCGTTAATAGGGAGATATGTTTTTCCCACCGACGTATAATGGTGTGACCATTCCATCCCAGAATTAATTTGGTTATGATTAGAATTAGGTGGTATGATCTTTTTACATTGGGTAAGGTTAGAATTTCACCAAGTGAATAAGAATTTTTTTTATGAATCGGTAAGAGTAGATTTGTTTTATATATATATATATATAATAAAAAATATATAAATATTATTGACTATTTAATTACTTAAATAAAAAAGAAAGTCCTCGCCATTTTATATATATTCTATATATATAGATAACTATATAGAGTATCGGTAACCCTTTCTATATGTTTTTCAAGAGTTTATGCGAGGATCCTATGTATATACATACTAGAATATAGTGAGACAAGTCATATAAGCAATATTTTACTCTCGCTTAATTGTGGATTTATTGTAAAAGTTATAATAGTGTCTCACTCCTTGTTGTGTTAATTTGCAAGTAGCATATCCATTATATGATCAATGGATATAATTTATATCTTGATGATCCTAAAATTAACACATTATACATAGTGTATAAAGATGAGTTTGAATGCATCATAATGTTAAATGATATCTTGAATGTGATTAATCATTTTCAAATTAATGTAATAATAATTCGATTGATTAGACCTGTTAATCTATTGAATTTATATTAATGATTTATTGGATGACTTATATAATGAATTATATTATCATTTATTGGATGAATTATATAATGAATTATATTATCATTTATTGGAATCTAAATGTGACTTGTGCATTAACATATCTAAAGGTTGCGCAACCTCAATTAATGTAATTAAATGATTTTACTTATGTACGAATGAGTAAAAAAAAATTGTATGTTCGTTGTATTTTCTTACTCTTGATGTTCAATATTTTGGGAGGTTGTTACATCTTAGCATAGTGATCTCAGTTGATTTTTATTCGAGCTGATTGCTTTCATCACCTTTAGTTTATTTTTTTGGATTTTAACTAAGAATATATTTTTCACCGTTCAGTTAGTCTTTCAAGGAAGAGTTTACCTTTTATCTTGCAGCTTACTTGATCCAAGTTTCCTCTTATACACGACACCAAAGAGATATTATTTTAGAGTGTCTGGATGCATGTTTTAACATTATGGAAAACAGTGTTATATCAATATTCTTGCTAGAATCTATTTCAGAAATTTCTTGAGAATCAATCATTTTATTCCCCAATTCACTGGTTGACTAAGTACTCGATCTTAGCATTGCTAGTTCAATGGGATGTTAAACCTGTTCTTTCTCAGAGAACATCTTTCCATCCTCTAGATTTTCTTATTTTAAGTCACTCGTTTTGGTCGCATTCCTAACTGATCTGATTTTCATCATGGTTTAATAATATCTCACTTACCTCATCATGTTGAAATCATCCAAATTCCCGAGGGTTGTAAATACCTTGACAGAAAATATCAATTCAACTTCTAAGATTCTTAAATTTGAACTTTCAACCTCTGTTTTCATCTTAGCAATGATAATAAGTTCCAAGATGTGAAGTTCTTGTGGGTTGTCACTCATCAATTTATTGGGCTCAGACTCTTCAACATTCCTTTAACCCAAAATATCGGTTTATTCATAAATTGGAAAGATAAGCATCTTTGGGTCATGATTGGAATATCTTCTATTTGATCTCTCTTACTCATGAACTTTATGATTTTGTTTCCCAAATTATATGTCTCATTCTTTTGAATGAAAAACCTATCTAGTAGAGAGACAAGCTACACACTCTTCTTTCTCATTTCATTTTTTCCATATTATATGCCATATGTAAGCTCAAGGAAGTGAGATTTATGCTTTCTCTACTTGGAACACTCTTGGGAACTTCAGGATATCAATTTCATAGATTTTACCATCATGACAAACATCAACTTATTACCTATTATAATTTAGATCTTACTCACTTTGTTCAATTTCGAATAATCATATCTTTCATTTATGATGGGGGAGTCAATCCATCTAGGCTGTGATCTAAAGATTACTTGAACCTTTCCTGAGGGTATTAATTGATATAATTTCCATAATGATTTCCTTTTTCCTCTCACAAGGTTGAAGATGATCATATGGATATTTCACATTATAATTATTAATGACAAGAGGAAATACAAACCTTGATATGCATTGTTAAGGATTTGTTCAATCAAATTGGTATTCATCTTTTAAGCACGACAAAGGTTTGTTGATGGAATGGTATCTTTAGAAGATAGATGGAATTGAATTCTTATGGTTCTGCTTGTTTAACTTGATTGATTCTGATTGCAGAAACAAGACATTGTGTCCATGGATTCAAATACTACAACCATCAATGAGACTAAGTCTCTTGTCAAAGGGAATATTGTGCTAAATTACATGGTGCTTATCTCTCAGGAAGAAGGTTGTGATATTTAACTGAATGGACAAAAAAAACACTTGAATGGTTGCACTAGCATTATTCGTTTGCATAAGTTTTATGACAGTCGATATAGTTCAATTTTGCATTAGCTTAGCGTGCTTTTCTCAAGATTAGTTTCAATATTGGTCTTTATTTTTGTTTTTAATTTCATTTCATTTCAATATGTCAATCATTTAGCAGAAGAGTTCTTCCCAAACTGTCTAATAGCTTATCATACATTCTATTTTGTTGTGTGGGTTGGGGAATGGCTTGTGCAACCAATAACTTAGGATTTTTTTCTCTTTAATGAAGGTAATTTAGGAAAGTGGTAATCTAAAATTGGCTGCTCAGATTCCTTTGCAACATTTTTTAATTAATCATCCTAGATTGTCACCAACTCAAAATCTAATCAGAAATATAGTTTTTTCATGTACTCCCATGTTGGTTTATGATCTAGTTGATATTTGGAGTCCTTTTAATGATCATTTTTTATGACCTTTATAACCATGATTTTTCCCTCTTTTCCTTATCAAATTGAATTAGTTGAATCTTTGTGGTTAATGATTATCTTCTATGACAAATAAAAAGTGATACTTTGGTGAAAGATATTCCATGAAATTTATATTGTTAAAAAACCAATTATTTTCAAGTATGCAAAGGACTTGCTTATATCAAAACAATTTGAGAGCTTATGGGTTTTTGGAATGTTTCATGTAATTGAATTTTTGAAAATCTCTTTTGAATAAACTTCTCCACTAAACCATTTTTTTAGGTTCCTAGAAAAAAAAATTTCACTAAATGAAAGAAAAATTATAAATAGAAATTAGATTAGAGGACTGTGTTGCGATTTTTTTACTAGATTATCAATTATCGTAATATTGCTTGTTCTTAATTTCAGATCTTTACCTCAGAAATTTTTCGATTTGTCTTGATGTTGAATGGTTAACATTGTTTGACTAAATATTTCCCTTGGCTTACTTTCCAAGCTTTCATTGAAAAGACTTTCATTGTTGTTGCCCCAAATTTATTACTTGTTGTTGGGTTCTCTTCTTATTTTTCATCTAGTTTTCAATCCTTCTTGATGACTGACATTCTAGCTTTAGGCTTCTTTTAGTTAGTTTTATTTTTCATGAATTAGATTCAATTTTAGTGCTTGATTTTTGCTTGTACATATTGCTTCCATATTTTAATTTGGATGTTGATACATTCTTGCAACTAATTTGACTTCTTAGTTTTCCTTGAGGATTACTCTATAAAATTTGAGCTAGGGGTTGGTCCAATTCTAATCACATATTGAAGTGTCAGACAATTGTCTTAGGTTGATGGAAAGTTGGTCTGGACTATTGGTTGGCATTGATGTCAACCCTTGGAGAATGATATTCTAGATTGATGCCAACCCTTAGTGATTGATGTCAACCCTTGGAGAAGTCTAGTAGCGAATTATGGTAGCACAAAGGCATGGGTAAGGGACCCGAGTCTGTTTAAGGTATAAAGGCATGAAGATCAATGAATTTATAGGTAAGAATATTCTAAATGGATATTATATTTCATGCCATTTTCGGTGATATGTAGAATGTCACATAACTCCTCACAGTTAGAGAGTTATGGCCATATGAAGTTGGAGAACCCGAATGAGTTATCTAGAAGCCCCTTGAAGGTCAAAGAAGTCAATTATTCTAGAAGCTCCAAGAAGAAGTGTACTAGTCAAATTGATGGTAACTAGGAGTTAATCATGAGTATATTTGTTGCGTTAAGAAAATAATTAAAAATAAATTAGTTGCAATAAGAAGTTGTGAGTTTGGTAATTAT